>QLOK01019484.1:0-17200 GCA_003313805.1 Tricholoma flavovirens
AAAGCAGAATCTCCAACAAATATTCTCAATTTCCTGGAGTCAGTTTATCCAACTGAAGAGTCACGATCAGACTACATTTGCATTGACAAAGCATGTGTGGTGCTTCGTACAGCCATAACCAATGGCAGCTGGGACAGAATATGGAAGAAAACAACTCGCTTTATTGTTGACACCTATCATTACATCAATCACCATACCACTGACTATTTGTGCCGAAAATAGTGTAATCCAGCACCATTAAATGGGTCTGCACCAAATCTGGTTGTTGTGGATACTGATAGAGAAGGTCAGCAATACTATAAAAGAGCTTTTAATACTCAGATATGGTATTTAAGGCATACATGATCCAAATGACTAATTGTAAAATTGATACAGGCATGTGAACAATTAAATGCCTGGCTGGGTGGATTTGAATCAATTCTGAAAAGAATGACACCCAGCAATTTTAACTGGTTCCTACATGTCATGCTATTTCTTCACACAAGACTGCTGATTGAGAAACAAGAAAATAAGGCTAATGGTCTTGAGAATGAAAGGGATGAGGAGGATGAAGAAGAAGAAGGAGATGACACAGGTGATAATATTGACTAATTCATATTTGTGATCTAAGTATCATGTACTAAGAAGTGGTATTTGTACATATTTCATTATCTGCAGATGTGATATACAACATATGATGCCATGTGGTACTGAGTTTGCAAATTCCCCTCAACTTACTCTAATATGGCACCAAATGTTTCACCTAGAATCTGCAAAAGTGTAGGTATGTATTTGGATGTCTGCAAGGTTTGGTACACAATAGATGATGCTATGAGTTTCAAAAGTTTCCCTTCAACATACTCTAATATGACACTAAATATCCTGTCAGGATATCTTGATGGTTCCATATTTCACACATCAATTGGATTTGATCATTTAGTAAAAGTGTGACAATGACAAAAATACAAGAGGAATGTCTTGATGATGCCTTAATAGCTTTACTTAATCATTCAAAGAGAGTGCAAGATGACAAAAAAAACTCAGATTAAAAAATCTGGTCAAAATAGGATGCACCATTACTATGTTTTATATACAGTGTGTCACATGACTATGCAAGGGTTATTTTCAAACTCGGCTGAAAATTGCAGTCAGAATGGTATATAACATCACTATATTCCATATATGGTAGGTCACATGACTATGCAAGGGTGATTTTCAAACTCGGGTGAAAATTGCGGTCAGGATGGTATATAACATCACTATGTTCCATATATGGTAGGTCACATGACTACACAAGGGTGATTTCTAAACTCAGCTAAAAAATGCGGTCGGAATGGGATATAACATCATGTTCTATATATAGACAGTCCCATCACTACACAAGGGTGATTTTCAAACTTGGCTAAAAAATGCAGTCAGAATGATATATAACATCACTATGTTCCATATATGGTAGGTCACATGACTATGCAAGGGTGATTTTCAAACTCAGCTGAAAAATGCGGTCAGAATGATATATAACATCACTATGTTCTATATATAGACAGTTCCATCACTACGCAAGGGTGATTTTCAAACTCGGCTAAAAAATGTCGTCAGAATGATATATAACATCACTATATTCCATATATGGTAAGTCACATGACTATGTAATCATCACTAGTTGACTTAGAGATATTTAGAGAATGTGCTAGGAATTTACTCGGACACTCGGACTTTACTCGGAATAAAACTGCTAGGAATTTTATTCTGCTTGGAATTTATTTGAAGTCCGCTCGGACAATTAGGAATTCCTAGGTCAGCTAGGAATTTGTTAGGACTCCACTCAGAATCTGCTAGCATTCCGAGCATTCTGATCGGACAGCTCAGTTTCCGATTGGACCTCACAGATGGCGAACAGCACGTTGTTCAGGTCATTGACCTGTTCAGGTGGTAGCATTGCAGGGACTGACACATTGAACACTTCATGTTTGAAGTTTGGTCCATCGGGAAAGTGATCCCGAGTAAATTCGTGGATGATCCCCTCTAGGTCGTCTTTGTTTTCCAGGTCATCTTTGGGTCCTAATAAAATAGGATCCAAAAGTTTCAAACCAGAGGGGTGAGGTTTGTCAACATTGTCCACCTCTTCCACCACCACCATTCGATGTCAAACCAATGGTGGCTGTACTCGAGTCAAACTGGGACCATTTTTATCCAGGTTCTTTTTCTTGTGAGCAGCTGGTGGGCTGCTCAGGAGTCACTCATCCCTTGGAGGATGAGGGCGCATGGCATGCCTCCTCGCTTGCTTGAAGGAGTTTGGTTCTTCAATAATCATATCAAGGACCCTACCTTTCACTCAGACCTCATCATGTTCAAAGTCCAGGGTGATACCATGTTTCCTCATGAACACGGTGCCGAGGATGACATCATACCTGTCAATGTTGACAACATCAAAATAATGATTATCCTTCGTTTTGCTGATTTCAAAATCGGCAAATACTCCAAAGATTATCTTTGATCAGCTGCCAACTGTTCCCAGTTGCAGAGGCACAGGTTCTTCTAACTTGTGCGCTTTTAAATTCACAGATGTGGCGAATTCAGGGGAAACTGAGTCAGACATGCAGCCTGAGTCAAGGAGAATGAATGCTTCCAGGTTGTGAAGCTTCATCTTCACAACGAAGCATCTGTTGTCTTTCTTGCTCTGGGGGGGGTGAGGAATCTTCTTTGAGGATTTCCTCAAGGTGGCCATGCCTTTGAAGTGTGGCTTGTCGATGAATAGGTTGTCCATCATGACACCTAATCTCTCAGAAAAGGTAAAAATATTTTCTGATTCATCCTCAGATTCTGCTTCCAAGCTGGATACCGACTGGGTGGAAGGGCAACTGTCAGAGTCATACCCCGACATAGTTTTGTGGATTGCTCCAAGGTGCTCCGTTTCAGAGTCTCCACTGGGGGCAGACCTACTGTCTGTCTCCCAGTTGTACAATTCACCTTCTGAGCTGTACTGGGACCTGAATGGGTCTTGATCGGATACTGCTGATCCATACTCAGAGGAATCACTTCCCTCTGAGTCACTATGTGCTGTGCCGAATCTTTTCTTTGAGGTTGACTGATCATCCGAGTCCCTTCTCAGGCTCGGGTGTTTATTATCCTCCCTTTCATTATTAGGGGGAGGCCTTCGATCGGTTTCTGAGGCTGATCTTTCTCATGTGGCATACATTTTTGCCACCAGTTTGGGTTGCCCATACTTGGGGCACTTTTTATTGGTGGAATAATGTGGTCCCCTGCAGCTGTAGCAAGTAGGCATCTTGCTTTCATCAGACTTCCTGTCTGACTTCTGTCCCAAGTGTCGGTGGGTTTTCCCTCCCTGACGAGTGGTGCTTCAGGTCGTGGCGGTCCTATCACAGCAATCTCTGTCACTGTGATTTTGTTTATTCTGGTCAGGGTATCCTGAGCTGGAAGGTCGATGATAATCATGATAATTCCCATCATAATTCTGAGAACGGTCCCTCGACTGTTCGCTTGACCTTTCTGGTGAAGGGTCCTTGGGTTTGGAATGTTTTGTTGAAGATGTAGTCTTTGACCTAGTTGAATCCATTATCCACTTCTTCTCATTGAAGCGTTTCCTCATTTTTCCAATCTCCTCTGCCTGGCAGGCGTAGTGAAGGATATCATCTGCTGAGCTTGTCTCAGCGGAGCATCCTTTGTCCAAT
This sequence comes from Tricholoma flavovirens, assembly GCA_003313805.1. Taxonomy (NCBI): domain Eukaryota; kingdom Fungi; phylum Basidiomycota; class Agaricomycetes; order Agaricales; family Tricholomataceae; genus Tricholoma; species Tricholoma flavovirens. The sequence goes on from QLOK01019484.1 coordinate 3,672, forward strand.
ATGAAGGATATGATGTTGGCAGGTAGCCTGGCCATCAATTGTGTCTTGAATGTAAAAGGGTCCGGGGCCTGAATCATTCTGGTAGCATATCGCTCCAGCTTGTGATAATAGCTCATAATGCCTTCCTCGGTGTTATACTCAACATGCCAAAACTTATTGGTCGCATCGTGAGTAGCATTTTCATGCATGAACTGGTCGTATAAGCCAGTGATGACTTCCTTGAAAGTCCAAGCTGCTCATTGATGGTATGCACCATCAATGCTGTCCTCAAACCAAGTAAGGGTGGTGTTCTCAAGGACCATCGCTGTGAATTCCATGCAGTCTGAGTCAAGCTCAGGGCCACAAATTTTGTTCACCTTCAACCACCGAAGGAGGGCATTCAGCCAACATTCGAATCCTTCAGTGTCAGGCAATCCACCATACTTGGGTGGGTTGGGAACTCTGGGGCCATTCTTGCCCCCAGATGTAACTGTATCAGATGAGACAGAGACCTTACTGTTGATCTGTCTATGTATCTTTCTATGGATGTCCCTCAAGTATTCTGTTCCAGTTGCTCGAATTTCCAGACGGGTTTCATCTGGAACAACTGCATGTGTGATCGCCTCATCCGTAACTGGACGAGGCTCATCTGAAGATGTCTTCCTCCATTTGGGAGGAGGACACAGTGGATCCATCACTCGTCTCATGATATGATGAGTCAGGACTACTTCAACTCATGTCAGAATTGTCCCTGTCTCCACCAGGTTTTCCTGTATGGCTGGCGTGACTCTGTGCCGACTGCTTAGTCCTCCCAATCAGTGGGTGGTCTTGACAATTATTGTGGACACTCTTGTCCCAAGGGTGACCCTCCTTGTCAAATTGAATCCCTTGATTGGGGATTGATGTGGATTGTCCATCCCAGAGGTCACCATTGCGAATCCTCTGCAGGGCAATCCTGTCTTTGTCAATGTAATGGACCTTCTTCTTGGAGGGTCCCTTCGGGGTATCCTGACAAGGACTTTCATGCTTGTCAGTCGCTGGAACCCCTTGCTCCGCATGCTGGGTAAAGTGAGGGATGGTAGATCTTGGGTTGGACCTACGGGGAGAATTACTGGCGTAGCTTCTAGCCAGTTCTCAAAGTTGGTAATCCAACTTCTCAGGTTCAGGGTCCCTTGCTTCCCTGCAATGGACATATATATCGCTAGCAAATTGAGTGAGATGCTTGACTTCTGCTTCAATGTTGGATTTGTCACCTCGAGGCTGTGCCTCGAGCGGTTTCTTCTCCTCACATCGGTGTAGCCTGGCACTTTCAGACATTGATGATACTGGCGATGATGCCAGTATGGTAGGCCAATGTGCCGCAGACAGTTGGGGTGTCTCGTACTCCCGACTATTGTGTGGACCATCAAACAGAGTTGTACGGTCGATTTTAGATCCAGGGCTCAAGTCACTCAACCCAGGAGGTTGGGTGTATCTGGCGTGAAGGCCGGGGCTGGACTGGTAGTCTTGTTGACTACTCTTTGATGAGAAAGATTTCTTGGTGTCAACATCGCTGTCAGTGGCATCTTTGCAGTTCTTTAGACTGATGGATGATGATTCTAATCGCCTCAAAGCAGATATATGCACTTCGAGGGGTGTGGGATCCTTCTGATGAGAAGGATTGATCCTTGAGGTGCTTGTATGTGCCTCAAGTGGCCAAGTGGGGCTCTCTTCTCCTGGGGGATGCCCAGGAAATCCAGAGCCAGCTGGTGATTGAATCATCGTCTCTTCCATGAGTTGCCTGCTAGCAGGCTTTGCTCTACTCCTTGATTTGGCCTCGGGAACCATGGCTGGGGGATTGTTCGATGTTCTTCAGCAATGGAGAAAAAAGAAAAAAATTCTGGTTGCAGGGGTTCAATTCAAAGTAATGGACAATGCAATTTGGAGTTGTTGGCCTTTCACAACAGAGATGCTTCCGTCGCGAATCACATAGAGAATTTTCTCCCTTGCAGGAGAAGATCAGGGTCATGTTGATGACAATCACTGATGGGGCAATGTCAAGCTGAACTCTATACAAGTTGTAGGGTTCAAAAAAGTGTTGTGAGTCATAGGGGGGTCTTTTGAGACTTCACACGACAGAACATGAATGGCATATATTATTTGTGTAGTGAAGTAAAAGTAGTAAAAGATCTAGATTAATTACATAAGACTGGTCCCTTATAAGGGCCAGTCAAAAGGCAATGCATTTGGATTATAACAAATATAAATAAAGGTCTGGATCACCACACCAAAGAAGAGGGGTAAGGTAGCACTTGAGGCTATGTGCATGGATGCATGCATCTATCTGTAGTTCATTTCAGTAAACCTACTTTGATGTGTCAGTATGCCCAGCCCCAACCATCCACCCCCAGTTTTTCAAACAAGAGCTTTCTGACAGTCATTTTTCATAAATGAATATTGCAAGAAAGAGGTGGTGAACAATCTTGCAAAGTTTGCATAACTGAATATTCATACAAAGGTAGGATATCTGAACAATTTGTAAAGTTTTGCAAACAAGAGCTGTCTGACAGTTTTGCATCATTTTGCATAAATGAAAGTTGTGAGTGAGAGAGGTGGTGGACAATTTTGCAAAGAAGTTTTGCATAACTGAATATTCATACAAAGGTAGGATATCCAAACAATTTTGTAAAGTTTTGCACAAGTGAAGACACTTCTAGGCCAAAGCATTCTTGCATTGATGTAAGTCTCCCCAACACAGACTCATGACATCTACCAACACTGAGACCTACATATGCTCGCCAACACTCACCTGCAGTCACCCACCATCAAAATGCTGACATAACACATCACTGATGCCCTCACCTGTGGTCACCTGCACTCACACATATCTATACAACAACAACAACAACAGTCACTCATTTCTCAATGACAACACATGAAAGAGAGGTGCCACAAACATCTCTGATACTTACCTGTGCCTGCCTGCAGTCGCCTGCGGTCATATGATCATGTGACCTCCCTCAATAATTACCACTGACGATGATGATGACTCCACACTTTGCACACATGCACATCAGTTCCGATATTGCTCCACTGATGTGATGCCTACTTATTCAGTAACTATGCCTGATGTGGCCTCTTGCTGACAGGCCATCTTTTCAGATCTATTATGCACATCTTATTTTTCCTAGCCTTCATTCCCACTTCTGTGCAATGAAGATAACTTGATCCTGTCTCTCCAGTCCACCTTAAGTCTAGTGTAGGTTGCCAAACCCAGCATCCTTCCATGTTTTTTTTGACACCAACAACTTTCTTCACCTACCGAACCAACCCTGTCTCGTTAACCTTCTACCTCCATCCCACTCCTCACCAGGAGCACAATAAGAAAATTGCAGGATTCTGGCCAACCAGTTGAATTAGAGACACTACCAACCACATGACAAAAGCGCTGGGATTTCTGCCCATCACCACCAACCACTGATACTGACTTGTCCACCAATGAAAGTACACCTACCACCACCATCCACCATCACAACCACTGGGTCACACCACCTACTGCCCAAACCAAAATGTCACCCTCCACACAACCCCTCACTGAAGTGAAGGTCACCAAGATGAAGGAATGCCCTATGCTCACTGCTGGAAAAATCACACCACTCATCATTCAATCTTGGACCCTCGCATGCAAGCGCTACAAGAAGCACAGCAGGAAGACTGACACTGAAATTGTCAGTTACATCACTGAGGGCATGTTTGAACCATGACTCATTGCTTGGTACCAAGCTGATCAAACCAGAATTGATGCTCTCTCTCTGGATGCCTACCTCTCTGAGCTTGCCCAACTGGTCCTCAAAAAAAACTGGTCACATGACATTCTTGAAACCATCCTCTCTTCATCCCAAGGCAATCAAGTCTTTATAGATTGGAAAATTGAGCTCAAGAACCTGAATGCCATCCTTGCCACCTCCGCACCAACCAAGGCCCTCACCAAGGCTGAACTTGAAACCCAGCTCCAATCCAACCTCCACCCTGACCTGAGACTCAACATCAGTCTTGAACCTGTTCTGGCAGTTGATCTCGCCCCCTGGGCTATTGAGGTCAAAGAACATGATGACTGGATGCAGGCTGAAGATGCTCACACTCAGAAACTAATCAATGCCTCTGCTGCTGCATGTGCTACCTGCCACGGTAAGAAAAAGGACTTACTCTCTCGACTCACTGATCCACCAGTGAAGGGAAGCGCCTCCACTACCAGTCCCAACAAAACAAGACAGACTGAGAAGAAATGCCTTCTGGCTCTCACACTTGAGGAACGAGCCCTCCTTGAGAAACATGCCAGCTGCACACAATGCTGCAAATTCAACACTGGCCATAAAATGCTGACTGCCCAATGAAGGCTGACAACACCTTGCCTGATGCTGAAACCTATGCACCCCTCATGGCACCAGCAATGTCTGCACTGGAAAAGGAGAATAAAGACAATGAGACCGACTCATGCATCCCTCCCCCTGCTGAAGTCCCCTTCTCCATATCACACCTCTATCCTACTTTATATGTCACCAGCCCCCTCATCACCAAATTTCCTGTACAAATCCATCCACTAATGGACATTGGTTCCCCCTCCACAGTGATTAGCCTTGAGCTCTGTGAGCAGCTCAGCCTTTGACATTATCCTCTTCCAAAAAAGGAAAATAACCTGTCATCACTGAGTAAGCAGAAACTCAACAGTGAGGAGTTTGTCAACCTGGAGCTACAATCAGACCAGGGGGTATGGAAGTCGAGGGTACATAGTGTCAGGGCAACACCTAATCCACACTAGGATCTTTATGCAGGCTCTACAAGAAGACACAACAAATATAGAAAGGGGGATCAAAGTTTGATGTGATGTGGTAATAATAGAATGATTGGTTGACGAAGGCATTTCCACACACAATGTGATGGTGGGAATCCTAAGAGAACACAACTGATGTGTCTCTTAGTATTTATTGGTTTATATACTAAGTTACAACTGTTGTACAATATTTGAATACTGTGTTACGACACGAGTGTACAGTTGCATACATATTCTAAATATAGGGCGTGTGAGAATTATCTGTCTCATGGTCGTGTTCATTGATAATTTCAATGTTTTTTGGTGTAATACTATTGCGAAAAAATAAGAGAAATTATGATAGGTAACTGTGCATGTTTCCTAACATTACCCCCTTTTTATTCTTTGACTTCCAGGCGAGAGATCATGTGATAATTGGGTGCCATGAAATTGTGATATGGTCGGAATTTCAAATTTTCGTACTCCACTTGTGCTATCCTTTGTGGTGCATTAGGATATTTTATTGTAAAGATCACGTATAGCATCTTGTGCATTTCTACAATTATCCTTGGGTTCCCAGGAGTTATTTTCATCTGTATAGCCTTCCCATTTTACCAAGAATTCAAGTTTGTTATGATGCAGCCATGAATTGAGAATTTCTTCGACTATAAATTCAGGTTCACCTTTGACTTCAATAGGTGGTTGTGGAGTAATTTGTTGTCCTGGTATAATAGGTGGTTTGTAGGGTCATAAGCAAGAGACATTAATTGGCGCATCAATTTTGAATGATGACCACAATTTTAGCTCTACTGCATTAGGCGAGATAATTTTAGAAATAGGATAGGGACCCATATCTTTCTCCATCAATTTCCTAGATGGGCATGTCATATGTAAATCCTTGGTACTAAGCCATACTCTGTCTCCAATTTGGTACTTGGGAGCATCTGCGCACAAGCGATCAGCATAGTGCTTCATATCATCATGTGCCTTAGATAATGCTGCTTGCATCTCGATTTGTACATTTTTCATCTGCTGTACAAAATCCTCCGCTGCTTGTACTTTCACATTCCTTCTTGGTTCAAATCCCATATGAGGGTTATAGCCATAATTAGCATAAAAGGGTGATACCTGAGTAGATGACTGGAATCTATTATTGTACAAGAATTCAGTGATTGCCAGCCACTCTGGCCAATCAGTTTGGCGATGATTGACAAACAACCTCAAATATTGCTCTAACTCCTGGTTCATTCGCTCTGTCTGCCCATCAGTTTGGGGATGATATGCCATAGATAATTTGATTTGAATACCCAAGGTTTTATTTAGTTCCTTCATGAATGCAGCTGCAAATTGGGGTCTGCAATCAGAAATAACTGTATTTGGTAATCCATGTAATTTCCACATGTGATCACGATATAGGCGCGCCAAGCCTAAGGAACTCATTTCTTGGGTTGTAGGAATAATATGGACTTGTTTGGTGAAGCAATCACATATGACTAAAATAGAATTGTAGCCTTGTGCCTCAGGAGGTCCAGTAATGAAATCTACTGAGATATCAATCCAGGGTCCTGTTGGGATTGGATTTGGCATTAATTTCCCAGCTGGCATTTCCAGATAGGATTTGCCACATTGACAAGTATCACAACCCTCCACATAACTCTGTACTAATTTAGAAATCCCTGGCCACCAATAATTCCTCATCACTAACTCCAGGGTTTTCCATCTGCCTGGGTGTCCGGATATGGAAGTATTATGATGTAATTGGACAATTTCCTTTTGCAACTCAATGTCTTTTGGCACATACACTTTTCCTCCGAACAATATTAACCCTTGTTCTTCACACCACTCTTCTCCTTTAATAGTCTTTTGAAAAACTTCTCCCCTTCTTTTCCTTTTTCAACTTCCTACCAAACACATTACACTCCCTAGGGCAGCGGTTCATTTTTACTTCCCCAGTTTTCCAATCAACACTAGGGTTATGTTTATGTAACCAATTGTACCCTATTATTAAATTAGTCTTTCCAAGGTTGCACACCTCAAATATGGCTCTCTCCTTGTGACCCTGGTAGGACATAATCAATGTTACCTCTTCAATAATACTTCCTCCCTTGTTCACTGTTCCATCAATGTTATACACAATTACAGGATGCTTGAGTTTACACGTGCAAATTCCATTGTTCTGAATCAATGCACAGTTTATAAATAAACCAGTAGCACCACTGTCTAATAGTGGCTCAACATCTACCATTGCATGTGTATCAACTGTCTTCAACCCTACTGTCAATGTTACTTTGTGTTCAATGTGTGCTGAGCAGATAAAGGTTTTCGGAGTTTTCCGAAAGTGGTTATTTTTGGATTGATGATGTGCTTTGCCTTTACTCCTGGTTCGGTTACATAGTTTAGAAATGAAATTGAGGGCGTAATAGGTTACTAGCATAGGAATCAGTTGGGCAGGGATGTGATTCATTGGTTTCCTCCACTGTTAATACATCATAATGATTATGAGTCTCCAATTGGGAAACCTTCACTGGGACTGCTCAGGAAAATTCTGCTCTTCTGTTGTCGCCTCTTGAATCTGCCTCTTCTCTCTGCAAAACCTAACTGTATGACCCAATTTTCCGTGTCACTGCCATGGCCAATGGCTGTGCCTTCATCTCGTGTATGATCAATGCCTTTCCTTTTTCAGAACTTCCTCCTGATGCCTTTCCAAATTTAGAACCTGCATGCATAGTATGCAGGTGTAGCAACTTCAACTCAGCTTGTTCTTGGCAATATTGCCAATCAAGCTTGAAAGCCCATTCGTACCACTGCTCCAATGTTGTAGGCACAACCAGTAGTCGATATATAGACTTGAACAAGGACAGATTAAGTCCTGCCATCATTTTTCTCAATCATGATTGGTTTCTCCCCATTAGGCATGTCTTCATCAGGAACCTCTTCTATCATGACTGAATACTTCCCTGTGCTACTCTCCTCTCTTTTCACCTTCTTTTCCTTTTTCAACTTCCTACCAAACACATTACACTCCCTAGGGCAACAATTCATTTTTACTTTCCCAGTTTTCCAATCAACACTAGGGTTATGTTTATGTAACCAATTGTACCCTATTATTAGATTAGTCTTTCCAAGGTTGCACACCCCAAATACAGCTCTCTCCTTGTGACCCTGGTAGGACATAATCATTGTCACCTCTTCAGTAATACTTCCTCCCTTGTTCACTGTTCCATCAATGTTATTCTCTGCAAAACCTAGCTGTATGACCCAATTTTCCACAATTGAAACATTTGATCAGGGGACATCTCCCTGCATGATCTACATCCATAGCATCTGATGTGTGCTGACTAATATTTGATTGATTGGGAAGTGTCACTGCCATGGCCAATGGCTGTGCCTTCATCTTGTGTATGATCGATGCCTTTCCTTTTTCAGAACTTCCTCCTGATGACTTTCCAAATTTAGAACCTGCATGTGTAGTATGTGGGTGTAGCAACTTCGACTTGGCTTGTTCTTGGCAATATTGCCAATCAAGCTTGAAAGCCCATTCATACCACTGCTCCAATGTTGTAGGCATAACCAGTAGTCAATATATAGACTTGAACAAGGACAGAATAAGTCCTGCCTTCAAATATTCGATTAGCACAGTGTCTCCTAAATTGGTTTGCAAAGCTTCAGCTTTAAATTGCAAAATGAATTCATCAGCCAAGGAAGACCTTTGCTGCATGGTCTTCAATTTTCCTACTGCTGTCGCCTTTGGATTAGGATCTCCGAATTGAGCTTCCACTTTATCCAGAAAATCTTGGAAACTCTTAAACAGCTCATGACCCTGAGCAATTTGATTGATGGCTTCATTCCTCCAAAATTGTGCCTTGCCCCCTTGCATATAGGACAGCATGAACATTATTTTGGATTCAGTTGTATGGAATTCAGGTTCACAACCTTTAATATACAATATAATAGAACTAATAAAGGATTTAGTATCCCTCATTGTTCCATCAAATAATTGTGGCAGTGCAAATTTAGGTAAGCAAACTTTGCCATCTCCAGTATTCTTTGACGACTCTTCCTCATGATGAGATAAAAATACATCCACCTCTTCCTCCACAGTAGGTGCCAGCTGAACAGGGTTTTGGAGCATGATGTAATTTACTAGTTGAGAAAGTTGCATAGTGAGCACGTCAACTTTCTCTTCCAGCATAAGATTGTGATTAGCGGAATCAGAAATTATGTCATCAGTCATGACATCATTGCTAAAAATAAAACCTAACAAGGTTTCTTGGCTGACTCGGGACCTTTTCTTTGGCAATCCAATTCAGCAATTACTACACTAATGCAAAAGGCCATAACTAGCACTAAAAATAGTACACTAAACCAGAGCCAAACGGTTGTCTGGTTGCAGCTGTCCTACAGACAAGTACTGCCTTTTGAGTAGTGTTTGAAAGTCCGGTCCGGTCCGGTTTTTTGCCCACCCTGGGGTGCAACCGTGAACCGGTCCGGTTCACATTTTTCAAAATATATACACAACTGCAGACTGGACTGGTATAGACCAGTCCGTCTCAGTTGCCTTATGGTTGCTGGACCGGTTGCCACCCATCCAGAACTAGACTGGTCCAGACCGGTTCAGGACTGGTCAGGACCATGTATGTAATAGGAAGTTTAGGAACCATAAAATAAACTACAATAAAAGAGATACCCTTCACAGGCAGGGGCCTGTGAACAAGTATATATGTAGTGAAATAAAGGTTGTGAGTAGTGTCAGACCAAGTATAAGATCATGTAAAACAATTGACAACTCACCAGGTAGCTGGTCCCCATTCCATTCCCCTATCACAACAAGATATGCACATTGCGAAAGAACGGTTGAACGCTAGCCTCTTGTCTTTTGGGGACCTTCAAACACCAATGTAATAGTGTCAGATCAAGTATAGGATCATGTAAAACAATTGAGAACTCACCTAGATAGATGGTCCCCATCCCATTTCCCCATCACAACAAGATATGGACATTGCGAAAGAACGGCTGAGCGGTAGCCTTTCGTCTCTTTGGGACCTTTAAACGCCATTGTAATAGTGTCAGATCAAATATAGGATCATGTAAAAAGATTGAGAACTCACATAGATAGATGGTCCCCATCCCATTTCCCCATCACAAAAAGATATGGACATCGCGAAAGAACGGCTGAGCGGTAGCCTCTCGTCTCTTCCGGACCTTTAAACGCCATCGTAATAGTGTCAGATCAAGCATAGGATCATGTAAAACAATTGACAACTCACCTAGATAGATGGTCCCCATCCCATTCCCCCATCACAACAAGATATGTACATTGCAAAAGAACGGGTGAACGCTAACCTCTCGTCTTTTCGGGAACTTTAAACGCCATCGTAATAGTGTTAGATCATGTATAGGATCATGTAAAACGATTGAGAACTCACCTAGAGAGATGATCCCCATCCCATTCCCCCATCACAACAAGATATGGACATCGCAAAAGAACGGCTAAACGCTAGCCTCTCGTTTGTTTGGGACCTTCAAGCGACATTGCTCTAGTGTCAGAACAAGTATAGGATCATGAAAAATGACTGAAAAATTACCGAGATCTATGCTTATCTCTGTCAAAATGGTATTTGAAAAGGCTGATCTTGTACAGGCATGACTAGATGAGCCTATCTCAGTGAATTTTGCCAGTGAAGTGACATCAGGGTGGATGAACCAGAGAGATAATGCCAGATGACAAGCTTAGAATTCCACATTGCAATTGTGTAAGAGGTGTGTTGGGTCACTGAGTGCATACAAAGGCCGACATTGTGAATTGTAATTAATATCAAAGATTGACTACAACCTAATATACATGATGTGTATCATGTATTCAGACCTTGCAAGCTTGATGCAACTGAAGTCCGGTCCACAACCGGTTGCAGTCGGTCTTTGGGCGGTCCATTGAGATATTCTACCATTGATGAACCATGAACTGGACTTATGAAAATGTTAGGGCAACCGCAACCGACGGTCCGGTTGCCATCAGTCCTGTTCAGTTCGGTCCATGGTCTTTTTTTGGTCCAATAGACTGGACTTTCAAACACTACTTTTGAGCACTGACAACTGCAATGTAAGGTGGTGCTGATGCGTGGATTACGAAGCAAAAGTAGATTATGTAAACACAAGTTACTCTCATCTCATGACAAGAGGATTGGGGATTGGTAATCAGGTGTGGCAGAGTGAAATAAAAGTGAGGGCGCACAGAATATGAGTTGTGTTCTTCTGTTAGGGCAACACCAAATCCTCACTGGGATCTTTGTGCGGGCTCTACAAGAAGACGCAACAAATATAGAAAGGGGGATCAAAGTTTGATGTGATGTGGTAATAATAGAATGGTTGGTTGACGAAGGTGTTTCTGCACACAATATGATGGTGGGAATCCTAAGAGAACACAACTGATGTGTCTCTTAGTATTTATTGGTTTTTATACTAAGTTACAATTGTTGTACAATATTTGAATACTGTTCTACAATGCGAGCATACAGTTGTGTACATATTCTAAATATAGGGCACATGAGAATTATCCATCTCATGGTTGCGTTCATTGATAATTTTAATGTTTTATGGTGTAATACTACTGCAAAAAAATAAGAAAAATTATAGTAGGTAACTGTACATGTTTCCTAACAGGGTGTGTTTTTCAGCCTGAGATACATAGAATACAAATTCCATACCATTATGAGGTATTTTTAGTAGATAATTTTCTTCCACTAAGGATTGAATTGACTATTTATATTTCATGCCCTAGTAAGAATAGGGTGGTTCACAGTAGCATTAATGTACCATTAAATGTCCATAATTGTTTCATTTTTTGAGTCCATTATTTTAGAATGGAGGGTTTAAATACTAATAAATTCTACTGGCAGTTTTTTTTTCCATCCCAAAAATGGGGATTCTTCATCTGTGCTGTAATTGTGTACTTGCAAGTCATTTTGGCCCACCCTCAACACATCACATGACACATGTTGAAATTTGACATGTCAACAACAACAACATCAACATCAACCACCACCCCAACCACCACAGGCTTGGCTGTGGCAATAGCAATAATGGCAATGACAATGACAACAACTGGGGCTTGAGACAGCAAGGATGGCCCACCCACACCACCACTGTGAGCTGCTGTCACAGGGTGGGTAATGAGACAACAAACAGCAGGGATGGTGACCAAGACACCATGATGGTGATGACAATGGATAATGACAAGAGGACCAGGACAATGTGACAGGGATGACAAGGACCAGGACAGGACAACATGATGAGGACAATTGGAACAGGGACCAGGACAGGATGACACAATGGGGACAACAAGGACCAGGACCAGGTCAGCATGATGAGGATGGGACTGGTGATAATACTCGACCAGGAAACCCACACAAAACCCTACAAAAGGCTTCATATGGTATAACACAGGTTAGAGGAAGGTAGTGATGTAGTTCTAAACTTCAGTAAAGTAAACCAAGGTTATATGAACTGAGAGCGTGATATTTTGAGGATGTTCGATTGAGGTTGCAATAAAAGATTGAGGTTGCAATAAAAGTTCAAGGTTGCAATAAAAGTTTGAAGTCTCAATAAAAGTTCGAGATTTTCAAGGAATTGGTCAGATATGTGAAAGAGGACACAAACAATGTAGATGGGGGCTTTGATAGGTACTAATATGCAAGTAGCAATGACTGGACAATGTTCAATATGTTCAAGATGAAGATACAACAATTTTTGAAGAAGTTCACAACAATTTTGCAAAACTTTGAGAAAAAACTAGAGACTTGGACTCAAGAGTGGGAGCTCTTAAATCAGACAATAGAGAAGTGAGGTGAACAATTTCTTGTTGGAAAAGGTAGGTAATACAAAGTTATATAGGTTTTAAAAACATAGGACTAAAAGGAAATAAAACATGAGGCCTACATGAGGCAGGATGTAAATGATCTAATGAGTCTAACAATGATGGGTAAATAATAGAATTATGTGAAAAGTGAGACAAATGAAAAGAATCCATGTGGGGAAACACATGTTCCCTTTGAGGAGTCTGAAATACCTCTGAAATCCTCTCATGTCCTTCGAAGTGCAACCTTGCCTATTGTTCTTCATGTGATAAGCTTGTAATATGATCTTGCGAGGTGTGGGAGGATGGTACAAGTCTCTGATAACAAATATGGCTGCCAAAGTGTGCAAAGTAGCTCAATATGGGTTCAAAGTGCACTCAAGTTTGATTGAGTTTGATTGATGATGTTTGAAGTGATCGCAAAGGGTTCAATGATGTTCATAGGGCTTGTGAATTGATTGATAAGGGTATATGAACTTGTGGAAGATATAGCAAAGATGTTTGAGGAAGTTTGACAAAGATTGAGCTCAATTGATATAGTTCGAGAATTATTGAGAGCTCAATATTGCTGTTTGAGGTCATTCAATTGACTGTACCATAGTTGATTATTGTTGAATGAGGTTTCAAATGGGCCATACAAGGTGTGAGGGACTCATGTGATTGCTCTAAGTCAAACTGAAGATGTTCAAGGGGCTCAATATCGTGCAATATTGCTTGAAAATCATCTGAAATGCATTCGAACTTGTTCATGGACCTTTGTACCATCACACAGAGCTGTAATGTGCAATGCGAAAAGGATCTGCTTATCTCCAGAGCTCTAGGTGCAAGGTGGATGTATCACTGGGGGCCAGGACAATGCGACAAGGACAACAGGGACCAGGACAGGACAACATGGCAGGAAACAACAAG
>QLOK01019503.1:571-13686 GCA_003313805.1 Tricholoma flavovirens
GTATGTAGCTTCCCTTATGCATCTCCTCAAATATTGAGCCTACATCATCATGGTTTGCTTGCTATTTAGCTGATAAATACCATAGTGGCCCAGTACCCAGGGTGGGCCAGATGGTGACCTACAATAGTATGCTTTTTTTTGGTCTGAATCCTCTTAATGATGCTTTCTGAATCCCCTTCATTAGGTTATCTGAGCTCTATTTGCCCCTCTTCTGAGACTTTGTGTCATTTAGAACTCAGCTTAAACCTACTCTGAGCCCCTTAATTGCTGTTTAGGCTGCTCCTTGACCACCAGGCTTTGATATTATACTAAGCAAATTAAGCAAAACAGTAAGACAAAATAAGTCATTTTCAGCAGAGGACCCTACTTATTCTAAGGAAGATCTCCTTAACAACATTTTCCTTAATCTTGCTTAATTCTGAGATAAGTAAAAATAAGAAGACAATAAGTGTAATAAGCGAGCATTGAATTTTCCTGATGCAAGAAAGCTCCCACATAAACTATAATAATTTTGTATTACTGTTCATCTCTGATCTTCACTACAAAATTGCTAGGGTATCACGATGGGAGAATCTGGTTCTAACATAGGTACTGCAGTTTTACAGGGTGAATTGCAGGGTGAAAAAAGTGTCTCAAAGACCTCTACCACACTCCAGGTTAGTGTTTGCTTTGCATAAAGAAAACTGACTGATAATTGGGACTGTGCTAAGGTTTCACTTGCAGCATCAAGAATGTTAGAAAGTCTTGTCCAGTCTACTGGATCAGTAACCATGACTCCTACTCTTACCAAGACCCAGAATGGAACAAGTCTGACCAGAGAGATTATTCAGACCCCTGCTGTCCTTCCACCAGCTATTCCTGTACTTTCAGATTCTACTGCTAGACTACCTGAATCCTCTTCCATGCCATCAGTTTCCACTGTCTCACCTTTAGATTCCTCAGCTGTGGCCATACCATCAGTTCCTACCACTCTACTCTCCTCTGTGAATATTCCACCTAGCTCCACTATGACACCTGTGGTTCCCACTGTTGTTCCTACAATTATGCCTTCTGGACCTACCAAGAAGCCTTTGAAGATGCACCCTGGGACTTCCAACACACCTAGGTATGGATTTTATAATCATTAATTCTTAGTCCTGATGTGACCTGTTTCTTTGAGGAACCTATGTTCCATTGACTGGTGTGTGAAAAACCCAGGAGGAATGACTGCTGAATTCAAGCACTGCTTCAATAACTTGCCACTTGTTGAGTTAAAGGTACATATACATATTTCTTACCCTGTTTACTTTTGCTAATCTTTTTTATCATAGAAATACCAAGATCTCGCAGAAAAACAGGTATGTCAAGGATGTTTATATGTTTATTTCATATTTAAATTGTTAGGTTAGAAAGGGGTGGGTCATTGTGCATAGTGAGAAGCGCTTGAGGGAGAATTTTGGAATAGCAGGATTGTTTGGAGGGTCTTGAAATCACATGATATAGAAATTCATTAGCAGGTCTCAGTTTTTTATTAGTAGCTTCATCTGCTTAGGGATCTGCATGGGTTTGGCAACCTGCGTGGGTTTGTGGGTATGGGTACGGGTCAACAGATTGATACCTGCAACCCATCGCCTACCTGCCACTAAGAGGGCTTGGGCCACTACTAGTATAAACTATTAAATAATACTACCAGAAATTTAAATATGTAATACACTTAAATATGGGAAATGGGGGTTTATATATCCCCCTCCATTGTGCACAGACCATTTGGCCTTGTATGCACACAAACATGTGTCCACAACATCGTTGATTGTTTATATGTTTACACATATTTGTACACTCACCACATCCACCACTCTCGACAACACCGCCACCTCCTCCCTTCCTCCTACCTATATCACCAACCACAGAAATGGGCCCAAATGACATTATCATTGTTTGGGCCCCTGGTAAGTTCCTTTTCATATATTCTTTGCCTTTTATTTTCAAGTAACTTATATTTTTTGTGTCTTATAGGTTTTGATGTATAACAACGAAACAACATCAGGACAATGGCAGCAGCCACTTATGGGACCACAAAAACACCCCCAACCACCACCACGAGCAACTGCTCATGGGGTGGGAATGGGTCACCATCCAATGACAAAATGGCCAGATAACAGCAATGCCATCACCAAACCAAACAAAAATGGAACAAGGATGGAATGATGGGGGAGGAGGGGGAGACAATGAAATGAGGAGGCAAGGCAAACAAAAAAAGCCCAAGAGACGTCAAACAACATCTCTTGGGCCATTGGTAAGTTTTTCTCCCTCTATTTCATTTTTTGTTACTGACAAACTTTTTTAACTACAAACTAGAACTGCTGACTATGCTGACAATGACAGAACCATGACAATGACATGGAGAGGGGACGATGATGACAACAACAATGAAGGAGCACTGATGAGGGGACAACAACGATGGGGACAAGAAGACGACAAATGGCGAGGGGATGACGGCAGGACATCACGATGAAGAGACAGGGTATGGCCACAAGAGAGGGGGACAACACCGAGAAAGGGGATGACAAGAGGGGGGATGATGATGAGAGGGGGACAACAACAAGAGGGGGACAACAACAAGAGGGGGACAACAATGAGAGGGGGACAACAATGAGAGGGGGACAACAACAGGAGGGGGGACGATGACACTACCACCACAGACACCAACACCAGGCCCAGGAGACACTCATCTCCTGGGTGTTTTTCTTGCTTTTCTCTGGCCCAGGGGACATGTGTCTCCTGGACCTTTTCTTTTTTTCTTTTTTCTTTCATTTCTCTGGGCCCACCCACAATCCACCCCATGCCTACGAGCACCTGCTCATAGGGTGGTTTGATAATTGTTGTCAAGTACATAATTAAATAAATGTATTTTCGTGAGTATGGCCCCTGACAAAACCCGTACCCGCCACAACCCATGGCTCATGACCCGCAGGTTGCGGGTACAGGTAGATGCGGGTACAGGTATGGGTACGCTCAAAAGTACCCATGGGTTACCCGTGCCATTGCCTACGAGTAGGATGATCTGTTGATATCTGTGACAATCAATATAGATTGTTATTTGACTGGTCTTGATATCAGGTGATATAAGAAATTGTCAGCTGGTCTCGAATATAATCTCCCTCATGCTCACAGGATTTCGGGTAATTTCAATAAGATTGATGCAATATTGATGAGAGAGCGCAAAAGTGTGTCAAAATTCCCGTTTCTTCTTGCCCAATTGACAAAACAAGGCCACATCGGCACACCTCGGTTGATCTCGCTCAGCTCTGAACTGATTTTGACTGGGCTTCAGCCCCAACTGTGGAAAAAGTGAGTTTGAATTGTGATCAAGTTGAGGTACAAGTTGAGGATCGAGTTGGACATGTTTGAAACACCCTATAGGCTATGTACGGAGAAATGCAAAATATCAATTTTATGGGATTGAGAAGGAGGACTACACACTTGTGGCTAAACACCTGTTGACTTTACCTGATATTTCTGAATGTCACTTAACGCTTTCTGCGCATTTATACTCTCACCCTGCTTCATCTGTCTCCCTAACTCTCGCAGCTCCTCCGAAACGTCAAGTGCCATACAGGTAAGAATCAGCTCACCAACACCCCATATATCTACCTCTGCCCCGTGCCCATCTGTAAAAACGGAGGGCGAGTGGTTGCTACGCTCGAAGTCAGGCCTGGCTATTGTAGGAGTGGAAGAGGCATCATCCCAGTCAATGATAAACCACTTTTCTGCATCATCCAGTCGCCGCATGACATTTGGCCAACGAATATCTCGGTGGAAAAGTGGGGGGTCACAGTGCATGACCTACACAATATCAGTAAGTTCTTACTGATGTTGAACTACCCACTTGCCTGAAGTGCTTCTAGTACACATATAAGAGCTTCTAGAAGTTCTCGTTCACCATGAGGAGGCTTGGTGATCCCCCTTGGGGAAAGAACTGCGGTTGTATCGAATGACGCTGCTAGTGAATCAACATTCGGGACCTTCTTGTTCCGCAGAATATGATAAACGTTCCGCAAATGATCTATGCGTTTAAATCTATCGTATTTGTTGTAGGTTTTGATAATTCCTTTCCCAGCGATCTCCACCGTACAATGCTCCCTGAAGGATCAAACGTCAAAACCTTTACAAAACTTGATAGAAACACGGGAAGGAACCTTTGCAATACACTAAACTCAGCATCACCGGGCTCGACTACATCACTCAGGCCTTGCATGACTCCCGATAGGTTAATTAGCCGGCGGATGTTGAGAATCCTATCTTTTCGGAGCCGTAAATCTGCAGATACAATATCATGTACAGTTGGATCTTGGCCCGGCGAGGGAGGACAGATTGCTGCCAAAACAACATCTGGTCCTATAGCGTGGTAAGCTGTCAAAGCAGACATCAGATATATACTGTGATCCCATTCACTAACACTCGCCAAGAATATAAGGCGCCGGTCTGTACGCCCACAGGAGTTTTTCAGAAAGTTCTTTTTTTGGATTGTTTCTATTACTGGGAGACTTTTCTTCGCCGCGAAACAGAGCGAGCAGCTTGAGCAAAAATGCATAATCGGGGCGCAAGACCCCAGTTTCAGTGTTTTGATTGCTGTTGCGTATACTCCTGCCACGAGGCAGAATAATTTCTAATATTTCGCGTAAGTTTCTGTCCCAGAATGAATGGAATGAATCTTCAGTGCCATCCATCGGAGGAGAGCCTTCAACTATGGCGGCAACAATTTTGTCACACAAAATATTGCCAGCACCGAGGCGGAATAGAAGTTCGACGTCGCTCTGAGTACAGAAATCGTCCAACACCCTGTCAGATGGACGAGAGACAAGATCATGCATTTGCCGAGCATTTATTGGAATCTTCTCCGAATCTGAGAGAGGGAGATCTGCAATTCGAGCCAGTTCATCTATCTTTGGCAGCTCACCCCTGGGGCGCTTCGCCTGCCAGGATTCCAAGATACTGAGCATGTCATCTGAGAAGGGTCGGCTCTAGGTGAACATCTGGCAGAATACTGTACAACTAACCAGATTCCATTTCTATCTCCTTTCTCTTTCGCTCTATTGGGACAATGACGTGGATGAGAGGTAGCACGTAGAATTATAGACAGTGACAAGATTGAGGGGGTGGAAACAAAGAGCAACGAATCCGCAAACGAGATATGCACGAGTTCATCGAGGCGGCGGGAAGTATTGAGGAGAACGAGGTAATGTTGACGAACAAGAACATCGAAGTCATTACGCACGGAGTAAAGGGGGAATGGTGTCATCGCCCATGGGAAAAACAACGCGGTCATGAGGGCAATTGGAACGGTAAGTGGTTTTGAGAAAGAAACTATCAGCAGTGTTCAGCGATGGAAAAGCACCCTCACTCACCAGTATTCGATTTCCGTACAATAATATGTAAACGATCGAGGGGAGGTTGGTTTGGAAAGACGGTTAAGATGGTGTCCCCAGCATCTAGTTCTTCCCCAGATTCCCTAATAGACGCAACACGTCCAGGCAGAGTCTGTTTCGGTTTCAAATTGATAGGATTCCCGTCTTTGGGCTGGAACGATGGCGAGTAAGCCACATTGTCTGACGCGGTGATGCTTCGATATTACACACATTCCAGAGTACTAGGCTGTGGGCATCAACGCCAGCTAATGAGCCATTTTTCCGCTTCTCTTGGATTTTTTCCTTCAGGCCGCCCACCATAAACTTAAGATTGCGCCACAATCGCCCTTCGATATAAATTGGAAACACCTCGGTTTCGCCTTCGATAACGCAAAGAAGCAGAAGATCGCCATCACCGAGGTTCATAGTGGCCAGCGCTTGGTCAGATGTGGACAAGGGAAAAGGTGCTCCGCTGGGTGTGGGGTGCGGGGAAAGGGTGTTGGTGTCCTTAGCTGCGAGGTCTGGAGGCTGTGTTGGGTTTGCTCTACCGTGATATGAGAGTGTTGTTTGTTGTTTGGCAACAGCATCTCGTCTCTTCGGCGCGTTCATCGTATCGTATATCTGCGACGGGTAACCCTTTCTGTCTACAAATTTGAAATCCTATGTTTGGGGGCGACCCAAGCCTGGCCAGTTTAGTTTATTAATAGTACTGTGTTGTATAACCGTACTGGTATAGGAGAACAGTGACATCGTCGCTTGCCTTCTAACTCTCGTGTGCTTGCACATAGGTAAGCTACATTGTATCGAATGATACGGTTCGGTAGACGCCGTCGAACTCTCTCGTAGTTGTTAGAATCGAGTGTGGGACCACCAAACGAGATTATACGACAATATTCGTGTTTGTGTGAGCTCTACAAACACATAAGGAATGTTAAAGTAGAGTAACTACTTATATACCTATAGCATAGCCTCAGTGCTGTGTAAGTGACTAATGTTGTCGGGCACTGCTATACCGATGCCAGCTGCACCATGACATCCATATTCCAACAGTAGTATATATGTAGTACCTACTATAGTAACTGATAAATGCCCTATTACAATGCTTGCTGTACCACAGTAGCCGTGCATTAAGAATGTAATATAGACATCAGTAACCTATGAAATGAACAGGGATCGGCATCAGCATCGGCATTGGCAGCATGGAAAGTTGGCAGCATGGAAAGTCGGCATAAGTGCATCGGCATCAGAAAACAAGATGGAATGGGTATGGGTGATATTTATTGGTTAGATCCAGAAAAAAAATGTGTTCAAACTTCATCCTATCTAAAAGAACAATGTCGTCCTATCCTAGTTATACATGTAAAAAGAGCAAGGTAGGCTTATCATTGAGTAAAGCTACATCAGTAAGAATCAGCAGGGGGATCAGCCATGGTGTCATCAGCACTCTGATGGGACAATGGTATGACTGGAATGTTTGAGAACCTGCTTTCAAATAATTTCAGATTAGACCTTATCCTTTCCTTCAAAGTCACATATGTCTTCAATGTGATATCTTGTTGTTCCAGCTTCTCAACCTCGGCCATGTAAAGATGATGACTGGCATCCTTGTACAATGTGCCAAGCCCAGTTTGCAGGGCCTTCACTTCAGCATGACAGTTCAACAACTCCCTATCTGTCAACTTCTGCAACAGGATGAACTAATGTTAAGCACACTACTCCTGCATACTTCCAACATACACTACTACAGCATACATACTCCAAGTACATACAAGCATAGTCTACCTATAGTAGATATAGCAGAGAGTAGAGTAACAGCATGAGCATGTAGTAGAGTAGAGAAGTGGGGGATGAGTGGGATCCAGAGAGCCAGACCATAACCATATTTATAGGTTTTGGACATGGTCTGTGCACACTTCCAAAACCTATATATAGGGCTGGATCTCTGCTACATCCCCCCAAGTCAATCAACTGTGTTTTCCTCAGTCATTGTTCATTCCTTACCTCAAACAACTAATATAGCCACACAAATGAGGACAATAACCCTTACTGGATCAGCAGGTAGCATGAACTGATTTCTGGCCACAAGGTAGCCTGGTTCATTGGTCATGTTTCTAGACTGCAAATTGATGGTGAGTGAGAGAATAGATGGCATCAGCAAAAAGACACGGCATCGGCCAACACAGAGGCATGGCATTGGCCAGAGGTACGGCATTGGCCAGAGGCATTGTCACTTTCAAATGAAGGAAAGCTTACCCCACCATATGCGTTGCACACATTGAATTCAATCTTCTTGTGATAGGCCTCCATTGCCTGATGGGTGGCCAGAATCATAAGATGGGGCACTAGATAGTGCTACCCATCATCACTTCGGATAGCTACATACCCATCAGGAAAATATGCCTGGCTTTCCTGCTGATTGCTCATTGTGCATGGATGCATGCATAGCAGATATAATAACTTTATCTTATATCTTATGTGTTTAATCAGTAATAAGAAGATCTGACATACACAAACAAACAACTGATCAAACACATGATGGTTGATTTTCATCAATTGATTTTTTCTTATCAACATCCATCTATCTGCCCTGACCCCATAGCTGCACCAACTCATCATGAACATTACACCAAAACAGGTCCTCGGCCAAATCAGCGATATCAAGATTGTGGTGCAGAATGGCCTTCATGTAGGAAACATCAAGGCTGTGATGATGGAGCAGAAAGGCACTCTGGTAAGTGATCAGCATAATACCTTCCTCTAACCCAGGTTATACCATATGAAGCCTTTTGTAGGGTTTTGTGTGGGTTTCCTGGTCAAGTATTATCAGCGGTGTGGGTGGTCAGATCAGCATCAGCAGTTTGATTTGGATTAGGCAAGTATGGTTGAAACCCATGGATGTCTTCATCAGCATGTTCAACTTCATCTTCATCATTGCCATCAAAGAAGTCTTGTAAACTATCCTCAATGTCAATATTCCCCTGTCCTTGATGCCAGAGAGCATCAAGGTGATCAAAAATGCTGAGTCAGCCCCAGTTTCATCTTCAGCCCCAGGCTCTTCATCAGCCCCGATGCCATGTGCCATCATTCCTGATGCCAAGTCAGGTGAAGAGCACCGATGCCGATCATCAGCCTGCCAATTGGTGGACTCTTGCTCTGCTTTGTCCTTCATGTCTTCGAATGTCTCCAGATATTTCATTTCCAAGTCAAGAGCATTGCAAATTGGCTGATCTGTCTGATGCTGGACTAAAAGGTATGTGCCGACCTCCCATAGCTCAGCCTGGTGGAAGTGCGTGCCAGTCCAGCATTCAATGCGATGGAAGGGACTTTGCCTGTGGGTTACATGCATACATGTGCAGCAAAGTGTGCTTCCCAGTGAACAATCAACACATCTCCAAATTGCCCATTTATTGAGTAGACAGTGGTTGCAAACTTGTTTATCGACTGACCACACCTGCTGAGACAGGGATGCTTGCAGCAATTCATCCACTTGCCCCACAAACTCCAGTACATAGTCTCACTGTCTCTATTATTTGAATATGAGCCTTGGTAAGTCAATCAGTGTCAGAAACTGACCATGCCGATGTGTGGCGGACTTGGCTCCTCAGCCACCTGAGGTTCTTGCATATCCCAATCTGGAGCTACAGCTGGATTATCATGCATACCAGAATTCGACAGACCCTGTTCTTCCATAACTGCAGTCAGGGGGACCTTGACATGCTTTGTTTTTGGTCCTTGTTTCATGTTGACCTCAACTGCTTCATTATTGTCCTCATGCAGGGGGCATTCTTCATTGATCTTCTCTTTCGCTTGTATGGAGGTCTTGTTAGGCTCATGATGATTTAAGGTGAATCAACGACATGCATTGATGGGCTATTGTACTATTGACCTTGTGTGATCCTTGTGTGATCCTCATGTGTGATCCTTCTGCCAATAGATATCTTTGATGATATGTTATGCCAATAAAAAGGTCGAATCTTTCTTCCACATCAAACCCCTCCAATGCCACCTGAGCCATCAGAGAATGCATGGTTGAGACAGTACTGGAAGGGGAGCATATATTCAGTCAAAGAGTGGAAGATCATTGAGCCTTATAAAGTTGCATTCCAATCACAGGAATTGAAAGCCAATCGATTGCAAATGCTCAAGTGTGACATTCTCCCTGCAATGTTCAATTACTGGGTGTCGATTGACACAGCCCCAATGGATGTGGAGGAGAGTTGCATTCATGTGAAGGTAAACTCTCAAGCATGTTAAGGTTGTATTATTGATCACATCGCCAGGAACTAACAACCTGGCTTTCAAACAACTGGTGAATGACCAAAAGCTGCTTGCGCAAATCAAACAACTTCAAGGTGAAGCGGTCGGAAGCCATTTGGAACTTATACCAGGACCAAGTTCTCCAGGAGATCTCCAATCTGTTAGGTGTTGAGGACACCACCACAAGTACACCTGGATGGTTCTGTTGGATGATGTAATCTGACACATGATGGATTATGTAATATGGGTGTCCCCCTTAACAGATGTATAGTATGCATTAAATCCTCTCCTGCTGTCTGGGGAAACAGTGGTCAAGTCTGAGGTCGCATTGAGAAGTCTGGTTACATATAAAATCACCTTGTTGTATTGAACCCAGCAAGACCTGATAGCTCAGTTGGTAGAGCATCTGGTATATGTCCAGTTGGTCCTTGGTTCAATCCCCAGTCTGGTCATCTTTTCTGTCTTAACAGGTTCGAGATGCGACTGCCAGCTATCAAGCATGTTTTCAAAAACATGACTGCAGAGGAGAAAGCAGTCCTTGATGCTGAGTGGGAGAAAATGATGTGGGAAGGATATACAGAGCAGACGAAGGGAAGGTAAGTTAATGCCAATGCTGGTGGTAAGTAACAATTTCACAGTCTAGCAGAGAAAAACCTGGTTAAGTGTGTGGAGGAGAGTGCACGACAACAGTGGCTAGAAATGGGGGTTCTGTCTGTGACATTAACAGCCTATACTGCACCTAATGGTTTGATGGTTGTTGATGCGTGAGTTGAATCATTTACTGCCAATGCCAACTACAGTCATGAAAATATTGCCTCTCTGATGGCCACCCCTGCACAATCGTTTCTGGATATGTATCATGATCAAGTCACTGAGCTGAAGTGCAGCTTTATGAGTTATGTCAAGGGTTTACACACATCAGACCTTACTTCAAGGACAGCATTGCAACCTAGCACAACACTAATCTGACTAACAATGACTAACAATGGGTTCCCAATCCTTCCCACATCATGGAAAGGATCACAATACAAGAAAGGAACTGGATGAATGGTTTATGTTGTTTGTTGGGCAGCATTATAGTATGTTGTCTTCTTATTCCACAAACCATTACTTATCTGCATGCAGAACTAGCAAACAATGGCTGTAGTCGCCATATCCCATTCAAAGCAATTGCCAATCGGACCTCTGTATTCATTAATCCTGAATATCTCCCAGCTAGGTTCAAATTCAGAGACTCACAGAACATGCACAAGAGTGCCATAGAAGACTTCTTCTACCACATTCTGCAACAGCAAACAGCACAGAGTCCTGAGAGAGCTTTCAGGTTCAAAGCAATCAAAGCCAGTGATGGGAGTGTGTCTCCTACACATTATCCTGATGATTCAAATAACCCTCCACCTTCCTGATGCATTTCCAAATGCAGTGCATGATGGAATGCTGATGAAATACCTGATGCTGAATTGATCACTGGCACTGGCCCGCATGCTGATGCCAATGCCAGGCCCCAAGGTCAATCAAGAGGCAAAAAACAGGCAAAAGGGAAACCCAAGCAAAAGCAATCATGCCGACAATCAACGGCAGTCCAGGAACCCAACTCCAAACTCCCTGATCCCTTGCAAATCACAGATACACCTCAGTCAAACTATGTGCAAGTCAATCAAATGACAATGGACATACTCTGCACAGCTGGTGTGACTCGACCACAGCCAATTAATGGTCTGGGTGATGGTGAATGTCAGGGCAACAACAAATCCACACTAGGATCTTCATGCAGGCTCTACAAGAAGATGGCACAAATATAGAAAGGGGGATCAAAATTTGATGTGATGTGATAATAATAGAATGGTTGGTTGACAAAGGTGTTTCTGCACACAATGTGATGGTGGGAATCCTAAGAGAACACAACTGATGTGTCTCTTAGTATTTATTGGTTTATATACTAAGTTACAATTGTTGTACAATATTTGAATACTGTTTTATGACGTGAGCATACAGTTGCATACATATTCTAAATATAGGGCACGTGAGAATTATCTGTCTCATGCTGGCATTCATTGATAGTTTTAATGTTTCATGATGTAATACTACTGCGAAAAAATAAGAGAAATTATAGTAGGTAACTGTACATGTTTCCTAACATTACCCCCTTTTTATTCTTCGACTTCCAGGTGAGAGATCGTGTGATAATCAGGTGCTGTGAAATTGTGATATGGTCAGAATTTCAAATATTCATACTCCACTCATGCTATCCTTCGTGGTGCATTAGGATATTTATTGTAAAAATCATGTATAGCATCTCATTCATTTCTACAATTATCCTCAGGTTCCCAGGAGTTATTTTCATCTGTATAGCCTTCCCATTTTACCAAGAATTCGAGTTTATTACGATGCAGCTGTGAATCGAGAATTTCTTCAACTATAAATTCTGGTTCACCTTCGACTTCAATAGGTGGTGGTGGAGTAATTTGTGGTCCCAGTATAATAGGTGGTTTGTAGGGTTGTAAGCAAGAGATATTAATTGGCACATCAATTTTGAATGATGATGGCAATTTTAGCTCTACCACATTAGGCAATATAATTTTAGAAATAGGATAGGGACCAATATGTTTCTCCATCAATTTCCTAGATGGGCATGTCATATGTAAATCCTTGGTACTAAGCCACACTTTGTCTCCAATTTGGTACTTGGGCGTGTCTGCGCACAAGCGATTGGCATAGCGCTTCATATCATCACATGCCTTAGATAATGCTGCCTCTGTCTCGATTTGTACATTTTTCATCCGCTGTACAAAATCTTCCACCGCTTGTACTTTCACACTCCTTCTCGGTTGAAATCCCATATGAGGGTTATACCCATAATTAGCATAAAAGGGTGATACCTGAGTAGATGACTGGAATTTATTATTGTATGAGAATTCGGCGATTGCCAGCCACTCTGGCCAATCAGTTTGGTGATGATCAACAAACAACCTCAAATATTGCTCTAACTCCTGGTTCATTTGCTCTGTCTGCCCGTTGGTTTGGGGATGATATGCCGTAGATAATTTGGTTTGAATACCCAAGGTTTTTGTCATGACAGCGCTTTTTTAGGATTATTCGACCTGAATAAGGCATGGAGATAGGAGATAACGGATACCTCCGAGATGAGGTTAAACTAGAAGAAAGACTCCAATGAGAGTATAAACCGGAAGACGTCCCGAGCATGACATAAAAGGCTTATGTTTCCCTTGGCATGACAAGGCACGACATTGGATGTCACGGTGGTATCACATGGGTATCACATGGTACAACAAGGTACACACTCTAGGCACGAGGATAAACTGCGGGATACTCCGTAACGAGTATAATCTAAGATGAGATAAGAAAGGAAGGTAGAAGGTAGTTGTCAGAAGAACAGGTCACAAGGAAGTCACATGGTCTAGTAGACATAGTAGGTACAACAGGTGTAGCACAGCAAAGGGCTTGGCACGA
>QLOK01019670.1:0-10396 GCA_003313805.1 Tricholoma flavovirens
AGGAATAGTCTAGCAGGGTTACATAACATGTCAGATTGAACTTTTCACCACAAGGAAAAGTTACTAGGAGATGGACTGTCTGTGTAATGGTAGTTTTACAAGACCCATCGAAAAGTTGGAGGCCGATCAGAGAAACTGAAGCAGTGGGGATGTTGTGTTCAGTGGCAAATGTAGAGTCGATGAAACAATGGGAGGATCCAGAATCGATTAGAGTTTGGGTAAGCAGGGAGCAAATTGATGTTAATGAAAGTGTAATGATTAGGGAGTCGGGATCCAAAAGAGCGGAAGCATTGAGCCTAACAAAGTTAGCTATGTGGGTAAGGTCAATGCAATCCTCAGTCCGTGTAGCATATCTCTGAGGATTGCAGACTATTTTTTTGAGTCCATGGTTTCAGCCTTTGACTCGGGGGCCGAAACGTTAGCCAATCGTGCTTTTGCTACTTTTGACTTTGGACAATTGTGAGTGACATGTCCTTTATCTCCACAGTAAAGGCAGAGTCCTTCTTTCATGCAGCGATCTCTTTCATCACTGGTAAGTTTGCTGTTTTTTCTGAGTTTATCAGAGATAGAGTTTTTGGGTCTATTTCTAATAATGTGCGAGGGTCAGGAAATGGAAGGAGCAGGATGGTGGTAGACTGGAGGGTTATACAGGGGTTGTGGCTGATGGGTTTTGCTGGAATCCTTTTTATTCAGGTGTCTGACATTGACTGTGTTTCGAGATTCCAAACATGATTCTTCCTCTTGCATCTAATAGATGTTGTTGGCATCTTGGGCCTTTAGATGCAAGGCTGCGAGGGTGTCTGGTTTACCCCCATGAAGTACTTCAACATGGAGTCAAAGCAGAAGTCCATGGTAGTACCGATCGCAGAGTGCCGATTTGTTCCAGCTGACTTGTGAGGCTAGTTCCCAAAAGTCTACATTGTATTTTACAATACGGGTCATTTTCTTCATTGAGAGTTCATTGAGGGCTTTCTCTGCATCCCTGACTGGGTCGTGGGGACTGAAATTGCCTTCTAGCTTGCCCAGGAATGCTTGATAATTCCACATCCAGTGGGCAGAGTTCATAGGGTCGTTAAGTCCTGGTTCAAACCAGCTAAGAGCTGATCCTTTGAGATAAGAAAGGATGAAGAGAATACTTTTCTCATCGGATGCAAAGACTTGGGGCCAATCCCTAAAGTGAAGGTTACAAGAAACTAGAAAGTCCCATAGTCTCTTGGGGTTAGAGCCGTCGAATGTATCTGGCTCTCAAACCTTATCTTTTCGGGTTTGGGTGCGGAGTTCCAATGAAAATCCCTAAGGCTGCCTGACAGCTCAAAGAGAGCTTGGACAAACCTATCACTGGGATCCGCTGACAATGAACTACTACTACCATCATCACTATCGTCAGGACCTGGGCCATGTCCTGGAATGGGAGGGTCGCCAGGGCCATGATCGTTATCAGGAGGATCAAAAGAATTACGATTGTCATCATTAGGAGGGTCTGGAGGTATGGGTGGAGAATCAGGAGGACTGCTAGGGTCTGAATGATGATCGTCATGGGACCGGTCCACATACTCTAATGGTGTAGGGGATCGGGAACATGGCAGAGGTTCGTTAGTTCCCTGATTATTATTGGTGGACATTAAATTAGCGCTAATTGACAGAGCACCTTCGCCAACTTGATGAAAGATGTTAGAGGGTCGTGAGGTTTGTCCAAACATAGATGATAGTCTTGGGGTACTAAGAACAGAACAGCGAATCACAGAAATTCTGTGGATCACACCTGCGCATTGGGAATTCTGAGTGGTCCGTTTTTGAGTTGTAGTCTGGGTGGTGGTCATGAGTAACAACAAAGTGTGAATTTGAATATACTGTTAAGAACTGAGACTGAAAGGGATTCTGTGCAGGAACTGATTGGAAGTCAGGAGGGTATTGAAAAGAACTTGGCTTCAACTTTTAAGAAGTTGCGCCCTTCGCTTGTTATGGTGTTCTAATTTACTGGAGGATGATCGGGAATTCGAGTAGGGGACCGATCGGAAGTCTGAAGACAAAAGACAAGAGGGTGAATAACATATGATATTCAAATTTCAGAATACAAATGAAATATCTAAGTTTAAATACTAATATTAAATCCGAGATCGGAGATCTGATCAGAGACCGAGGTAAGAGCTATGTATGTTAGCTGTGGTTGGCAGTACAGGTGGTACCTGAGGTAATTACCCGAGGTAAAACAAATATCGGATTTTGGAGCAGTGTTCCATCGGAAGTCCGAGTCAGGTGGAACAGAACGTAACAGGGATCTTCCTCATTGTCATTGTCACACCCATCAGTGCCCTCCAGGATGTGTCATGGATTGCGAGGTGGGACAGAGGTGTGGTGATCCACCTCATCTTCAATCCCCTCAACCTCAACAGAGGGGCATTGTGGCCATGGTGCTGGTGCTGGTTTAGCGGCTGGCTTTGTTGTATTCATGGAGGCCTGAGTCAAAGAGTGTTTTTTTGTAGGTGCTGGTTTTGTACTCTGCTTCTTTGCTTCTAATTTCCTCTTCTTTTGTTCTGCCTCAGGGTCACCATTAGTAGTTGCCTTTGTTGAAAGTTTATGTTTATGAGAGCCAGAGACCTCAGGAGAATCTGTCAGCATAGGTTTGGGATGTGGTTCTGACAGATGTGGATTTTTTTTGCAGTGCAATTGTTTTTTTTTGTGGATCAACGCCACAGGCACTATACAGTAGTAAGGTCTGCCATCTGTGTTGCCACCCAATGTTTGCTGGGCAGCACCAAATACCCATTAAGCAAGTAGCATTCATGTACAAAACCCACTGTGCCCACATCATGGGTGTGGGTTGGGCAAGGGTTACTGAACCTCAACCCATACCTGTACCTGTATGCACCCATGGCCTCTACCCACATGGGTTTACAAACTTGTGACATTCCCTATGAATGGTTTAATGGTGTCAGGCACTGCTCAAGGCTGGCATCCACAGACTGGAAAGCTTAGGTTCAAGCCCAGCATATGACAGGAAGTTTATTCAAATTATTCAGCTATTTTTTACTATTATGACAGACTCTGTCACCTGGTTATCAAGTGTTTCTAGTGGAGTGGGAAAGATGACAATTAGAATGTTTCACTGGATTCAGTGTTTGACTTCATTTTTTATGCTGGTGGCTTGTTGCTACAATGATGGATGGTTTTCATTCCATGATTGGAGTCATGGAATTGTTGTCATGTCCACTTTTTAGTGTGGTCTACCAGTGTGATTTTCACAGAGGTCCTAGTGTTGCTGGTGGCATGTTGTTCATTGTTGGCAAGGATATATGGTCCCCTCAACAATTTGGTGTTATCAGTGAAGTGCAGGTGCTGTGTTTGTATGATGAATATGCCATTCTATTATTGCATAGGCCTCAAGCATGTGGCAGTACAATGTGTTTGATTTGGCAACAGCAACTGTCTGCACTGGAAAGGATTGAATTGGAGGGTGACACCATTGACAGGTGACTCTTTGGGGTCAGTGGTTCAGTGTTGTGCACCAGGATTCTATGATTTTGATGCAAGGTTTGTGGGTAGTGCCCTCGAGTGCATAATTGGATTAATGGCAATATAATGATGGTATTGTTGAATTTCTGTGTGATCGTGCACATCCACTATCTGGGACACCACTGCTCACTGCCCCTTGCTGTGTGGCATAGCCCTGTTTAGCAAGTATATATATTCTATGTACATACTTTGTAGTACTTATCAGTTATCACCAAACTGGGCTAACACCCGTTGTACCAGCCATAAGCAAAATTTCATCAGGTATGTGTTTCTTTGAATGTTGTGAGTGGATGTTGTGAACTGCCAGAAGTCACTTGCTTAGTATGGTTTACAGCCAGTGGATGTCATTGATGAGCATTTGCAGACAACAGGTATAGAAGGTCAACATCATTATGACTGGAGCTGGTCGATATATTTAGTGTTTTTTAGATTCTCTTACTCTGGGACATGTGGTTTGGTGCATGGTGGTGTTAATGTCTGTGGAGCAAATACAAGTTGCACATCCTATCCATGTCAGTATGGTTATAATTTTTTTAAAGGGTTCTATGGTTGATTACAAAGTTTGTAGGAATATTCTATATATGCAATGTCTATTAACAAAGTGCAAAGGTTGACCTCATAAGCCATTTGCATTTCAAAGTTCACATGTCATTATATGTAATAAATTTATGTATCTATAGTTCTGATATACATTTAAAACTGACAACAGAATTATGACCATGATCAAGTATGCAGAGATTGCAGGAGAGGACTACAGCAACAATGATACAATGCATGACAGCATGATACAAATATGGCTAAGCTAGATGACAGAGGAATATTGGCACATTGCCAGTCCATGATATGTGATTATTTTTCATTGGTTGTTTACCCTTTCACTTTTTGGATTTTGGGAGTTCTTTGTCTGATTCTTCCCAGTTGATCTCCTGTAAGTCTGCCCCAACACAGACTCACAACATCTACCAACACTGAGACTTGCATACACTCGCCAACACTTTCCTGCAGTCGCCCACCATCAAAATGCTGACATAACACATCACTGATGCCCTCACCTGCAGTCGCCTGCACTTGCACATATCTATACAACAACAACAACACTCACCCATTTCTCAATGAGAACACATGAAAGATAGGTGCCACAAACCCTTCTGATACTTACCTGCACCCACCTGCGGTCACCTGCACTCGCCTGCGGTCACACAGTCATGTGACCTCCCTTGACACTTACTACTAATGATGATGATGACTCCACACTTTGCACACATGCACATTAGTTCTGATATTGCACCACTGATGCAGTGCCTACTTATTCAGTAACTATGCCTGATGCAGCCTCTTGCTGACAGGCCATCTTTTCTGATATATTATGTACATCTTATTTTTCCTAGCCTTTGTTCCCACTTCCATGCAATGAAGGTACAGTAGTTTATCATCCCCCCATTTACTGTTGCTGATGGTTCCCACTTCTGTGCAATGAAGATAACTTCATCCTGTCTTTCTAGTCCACCTTAAGTCCAGTGTAGGTTGCCAAACCTGGCATCCTTCCATCTTCATTAGTATGTCTTCAAGTT
This sequence comes from Tricholoma flavovirens, assembly GCA_003313805.1. Taxonomy (NCBI): domain Eukaryota; kingdom Fungi; phylum Basidiomycota; class Agaricomycetes; order Agaricales; family Tricholomataceae; genus Tricholoma; species Tricholoma flavovirens. Next base: position 5,085 of record QLOK01019670.1, read on the forward strand.
TTTCTTCAGAACCTACATTGGGTGTGGTGATGCTCAGAGCAGATCCTGAGACAGTACTTGTGGTAGGTGTCAAGGTTAGATGTTGCAGTTGGGGCAAGGGGTGAGAGTTACTATCAACAACATTGAATAGTATACAGGAGTCAGATGTAGAATTGGAATGGTGTGAACAGATGGAACATGTGGTGGCAGAAGCAGATGTAGTGGTGGGTAGCACTGGTTGCTGTTGATTTTCAATGGGGAGATCTGATTTGGCTGCAACTCTGATGGTCTCAGCATCGAGTTTGAATGTCTGTTCAACTGCAGGTCAACATGTTTGTGACAAATGGTACATATATATATTCAAACCTTTCTCATCTTTGGTTGATTCCCTTTAGCATTCATAATGGTCATTTGATAAAAATGCAATGTTCATTGCACAACACCATGGTGCCAGCACACAGCTTGTCATAATATTCCCAAGGTGGGATCAGATGAAGATTGACATCCCTCACATCATGTTGGATTAATTTTGCCATGTGGTGATGAAAAAGATTTCCACCATAGTCTGACAAAAGATGTGGGTCATAGTGGGCACCAATATAGATCCCATGATGTTCAAAGCCTGAGTAGGTGTAGTGATAGTGCAATAGATTAAAACATGCACCATTTGGAACACCGACATTAGACTCTGAACCTATTTTCATTGTGTGATGTGCTGTGATGGGATGTGCATTGTCTGTACCTTTATCATCATCTTCATCATTATCTTCTTCAACCAGAATTCATTTGGTGCCAACAACAAGAGCAGGGGTGTCAGTAGTGGCAGGGACCTGGAATTTGGTAATGTCAGCAGAAAAGAGCATTGAGTCAAGGAATACTTTAATCTGACAATATATATGGGACCAAAGTACACGAGAATAAGATCATGAGGGCCTTTTGTGTCAGGGTTGGATGGCTTAGTCCAGTCCATGTGAGCAAATTGCTAAACAGTTTTGTTGGATGTGATTGGGAGGAGGGATAATGTCAACAATGTACATTTGGTTCTTCATCACTGGTTAGCTGTTGATAGATATTCTGTAGCTCACTGGATGTATCATCGAATAGAATACCAATGTTTTTGGTAGCCCATGATGGTTTGGCAAGTGCTAGACAAAGTTTTGGCTTAAATGAACTATGTTGTAGTTAATAGATGTCATTGTATATTAAATACAGTTATGCACATTGTCAGTAGTCATGTAATGATCTCCCTTGCAGTCAAGCAGAGTTCCCAAGCTGGAATGCATGATCTCTCTAAACAACATCATCTTGATAGGTTTGCCATCAGGGTCAATGAAACTACAGTTGTCATTTCTAGCAGGATTCCCCATTTGGTCAAAGAAAACCTTGTGAAATGTAGTGTTGGTGAGAGTGGTGAAAGACTCCTTCGAGAACTCTGCTACAAAGTTCTTGTAAAAGGTTTTCCTATGATTTTGAAATAGTGATGAGCAGAGGCTGATGGTGTGGACGATGAGGATGGTGGGATGAGAAAAAGAAGATGCTGCACAAATGTCTTAGAATGATGCACAGGTGAGATTACAGTGACTTACCATATCTTGAGGACATCATGTTTATGTTGATTGTCATCCTTGTTTACCCTTTGAGAGGGGTTCAAAGTCCCCTACTATGAAGAAAGGTCATTTCAAACTTGGACAAGGCTGCATGATGACACTGACAGTGGACACTGTTGGAGTTGGGCAGATGTTGTTGATGCATTGTTGTAACACTTGATTGATCAGTTTGGAATGGAGAGAGTGCACATTCTAAATCTTTTTCTTCTTCATTGTTATTAGTCTATCAGGAGCTTTGGGTGATGTGAGCTGGACAGGATGTTGGAAATACAAGTATGTTTGTCAATTACAGTTTGGTAGGTTTGTAAGGTTGTTTTGGCATTAGTGGAGGTTAGCAAGGTTTTCTGTGGTACAATTTGTGTGACATTGGCTTCTGATAAATGAAGGTTATCCAGATCCTTTGTTGCCTGTTGATTCTCTGATTCATTGCCAAATTTCAGTAGGGTCAGGAAATTGAGGATTTTCAACCATTGTTTTTCTTTGTGCACATCTTCAGATTCTCAACAGGAAATTTTTCTGTGGTCAAATGGTCTTAAGATTCAAATATCATCAAGATAGCATGTGCAAGATGCCATTACATAGGGTGCTTCTGTCCCCTTGCAAGATTGTAGATCAATAATGATATTTTCCAATGTTTGTCCCTGGGCTCAATGAGCTGTCATGGCAAATTCAGGTAAAATTGGTACTTGTTTCCATTGAATGCAACACCTTTTCTTGGAGAATGGATGTTGAAATGTGATATCAGTAGAATCCACCAAAATGGGAAGTTCATGTGGAGGTAATTCACTAATGGACTCTTCACTACTATCATTTATATGGACACTGACAGATATCAAATGACAATAGCCATTGTCATCAGGAAATCAAAGATATTATGATATGACATTGTAATGTCATAAAAGAAGTACAATAACAACATTTTCTCCAATTCTTGGGAACCATTTTATAAACCTAGACATATATAGAGTTGGTTGGTGAAACACACCACTGCCTTCATCCTTTAACAGTATATGAATGTCACCAGTAACACAAAGGTGATGGTGACATTTTAACATGCCAGGTCTTCAAAGTGCTATAAAGGTGGATTATGCTAGGGAGCATTGTTACGGTTGATAATTGATTTCCCACCTTCCAAGCTCTGAAATTATTACCAAAGTTGAGAATTTTGGAAGGTATCCAAGTCTTATATACTTTCTGCCAATAGTCAGACAAATAAGTTCAGGAGTCCTGTTTCATTTTGCACTGTGAGTCTTAATTATCTTCATTTAGATGTTAGACATCAGTAGCAGCCTTGATATGCTGTCCACATGTGTAAGGTATCCTATCCTTATATACTTTCTGCCAGTAGTCAGACAAATAAGATTGGCAGTACTGGTTCATCTTGCACTGTGAGTCTTAATTACCTTCATTTAAATGTTAGACATCAGTAGCAGTAGTGTTGCTAAAGCTCAGCTCGGCTTGGCTACAGCTCGGCTCTGATACCCGAGCCGGTTATTTGGCTCCAGCTCTGAAGCAGCTCTGAGCAGCTCAGCTGCTTTTAATTGAGCCAAAAATAGCACCTGTAAAAGATGCCATGTTTCCACCCTTCTATCAATTGCCATTGTCTTTCTCTTCACTCTGGGGTTCCAACTTAGAGTTTCCAGTACTCTAGTAGCATAGTAAATCATTCTAATTGACAGCTTGCATCTGCTAACCTCTGTATATAGTTTCTACTATCATTGACAGCTTTTACACTTGGTTTCGAAGTGCTGCAGGGATTTGAATGGGGCAAGTACAATCTGCTTTCCTCTCTTTTCACTCTCATCACTAATCTATTGTTCTTTCTAGGATCTGACTTAGTTCATGGCTCCCAGTGCTGCTAATACCTCCTCCCCATCAAAATGGGATGTGAGGTTCATCAATAATGATCTGATCAGAGCCTCGGGAAGCGATATGCACAGCCACATTGACAACCATGGAAGCACCCCCAACCACTGCTGCGAGCAACTGCTCGCAGGGTGGGAACATGTCCAACTACAAAATGGCGAGAGAATGGCAGCTCCACCACCTGACCAAATGGAATGACAACGGAACAACGAGAGGATGGGAGATGACAGGGAGACAACAAGAAGGAGGCAAAGCAAATGAATAAAAGGCCCGAGACGTCGTTTGACATCTCGGGGCTGTTGGTAGTTTTTTTTTTCCTTCCCCTCCATTATTTTGTTATTAACCAACTTATTTAGGTTCTAACTAGAACTGCTGGCGACAAAACCGACCCAGCACCCACCATACACCGCTGCAACGAACCGGGGGGGGGTAGGAGGACAATGGAGGATGACAGGATAAGGACGAGGACTACCAAGGGGAGCCCCAATGCCCAGGACGACCTGAGCACCCCACCCCACTGCTGCTGCAAGTGACTGCTCACAGGGTGGAAAGCAGGTTCTAATGACAAGCAAGCGGCAGGGTGGCCATGAGGACGGTGATGACAATGCGGCCCAACATGATGGTACTGTGGGCCCACGCCCTTGACCTCCCCTCCCTTGCATCCTGCCTTTTTTTCTCTCTTTTTCTTCTTTTGTTTCCATGTTCCTAAACTAACTGATTTGATTTGATTTTTCTTTTCTAGTCTAATCTATTGGGAAATGACAGACCGAGGGCCTAGCAACACACCCTCCCCACCTTGCATCCCACATCGCCTACCCCCTAAGACCCCCCTGGAATCCGACAACACACCCACCCCATGCCTGCGAGCCTCTGCTCGTAGGGTGGGTTGTGAGTGTGGGGTGCTGGATGGACAACAACAACAATGCGGATGGTTCATGGAACGACGACACTGGGGAACAGGGGAGATGGTGAGGGGGGAGATGAAGCGCAGGAACGACACTACACCACTGCCACAAGCACCTGCTTGTGGGGTGGATTGTAGGGGTCTATGGCAACTGAATGACAAGGGGGAATGACAGATGCAACACAATGGCACAACCCCACTCTCGCTACAAATGCAAGACGGTGGGGCTGATTTTTTCATTTTATTTTTCATTCTCCTAGCTATACCCCACCGCTGCAAGTACTTCTTGTGGGGTGGATCCATAAACCAGCCCCAATGATGACAATGTGATGTCATTGTTGTGGTTTTTCATTTTCATTTTTCATTCTCTTAGTATACCCCACCACTGCAAGCACTGCTTGTGGGGTGGATCCATACACCATCTGCTATGACAACCCCACCCTCGCTACAAGCACCAGATGGTAGGGCTGGTTTTTTTTCTTTTTCTTTTTTCATTCTCAGCTATACCCCACCGCTGCAAGCACTGCTTGTGGGATGGATCCATACACCATCCATGATGATGACCCCACAAACATGAGATGGTGGGGCTGGTTTTTTTTTTTTTTTTTTTTTTTTTGTTCCATTCTCTTAGCTATACCCCACTGTCGCAAGCAGTGCTTGTGGGGTGGATCCAGCCCCGACAACAACAACAACATGATGTTGTCATTGTTGTTATCAGCTTCAGCTCCTGGACTCGAAGAAGCCTGTGATCATGGGTCTTCTCAAATTCTGGAGCTGGTGCGAGACAGCGTGGGTTGTGCATATAGATAAGGGTATGGGTATCTTGGCCTGTCTCTAGCTCCACTCTACACCCTATCACTGTGGGAGTCCACCCCATTGCCTCCACTCCACTCTGCTCTATGCCCTATCACTGTGGGAGTCCACCCCACTGCCTCCACTCAGCTCCGCTCTATTCC
>QLOK01019694.1:0-11049 GCA_003313805.1 Tricholoma flavovirens
GCTTGTGTGCTTGGGGTCATTATCTTGTTGAAAGATAATGTCATCAGCAGATTTGTCCCAATAGGTAAGGGATTCCTGAAGTTCATCCTCCAGGATTGCCACATACAGATCAGCATCCATCCTCCCATCAATCTTGGTTGCATACCCAACTCCATCCCAGCCCATACAGCCCCATAGCATCAAATTACCACCTCCAAACTTCACCGTTCCCTCAACTAGGTGATCACTCAAGCCTTCTCCCACATCTTTCCACACATATTTCCTTCCATCTGACCCCAAACAATTGATTTTAGTTTCATCAGACCATATGATCCTCTTCCAGTCCTCAAGAGTCCACTCCAGATGCCTTTCCGCAAATTCCATCCTTGCCCGCCTTTGTGCTAGTTTGAGAAATGGTCATTTTTGCTTTACTACAGGTTGCATGCCTTTGGACTTGAGCTGACAATGAAGTGTTTGAGCAGATATGGATGTATTTGTGACATCCACAAGGGGCTTGGCAGCTTCAGTAGCATTTTCCACCTTTCCCATTCGAATAATGCTTCTTGCATAATCAATATTGGCAGCCGTGAGCTTTGATGGACGGCCACCAGAGAATCTTGGAAGGTTGGGATGATGCTGAGAACGAATACGACTGATTATTCGAATAATGCTTCATGCATAATCAATATTGGCAGCCGTGAGCTTTGATGGACGGCCACCAGAGAATCTTGGAAGGTTGGGACAATGCTGAGAACGAATACGACTGATTGTACCACTGCCTAGATGGGTTTGGGCAGATATCTGAGCTCCTGAGAGACCAGCATCAAGCAATGTAAGAACACGAGTAATCTGGCTGGATGATAGCTTGTGCATAGCAGAGTGGGGGATTTGGAGAATTGTGAGTGGATAAAAGCATCTTATATAGCATTCTGGAGTGAAGTCACATGACTTTGTATGCTATTGTTTATTGTAATCAACAAAGTCATGTGATTTGATACAATTTTCTATGGAAAAAATCAGTGCAACAAAACCCTTCCAATGAGTGACAACTTTAAGTAACATGGGAAAGTTACCAAATGGAGTTATGCAAACTTGTGGGTGTGTCAGTGCGAAGATATGATGTCGAAGTATATTATGTAATATTTTCAAGAATTTAGCAAATTTATTTCCTGAGATATAAAGGCATCTTTCCAAAAGTACAAAACATTGGAAGGGTTTTGTTGCCTACTGTAGTATTGTAAATGCTTGGGATGATGTGTAGCGAATGATCCTATCAAATATTCCATGGAGGAGCATGATGCATCCTCAGACCCTTTCTCAAATGATGACTTGACAAAATATGACACAGAGCAACTCATGGAGATGCTATCACTCCAGATTGATTTGCATCGCAGTGCATCAGTGACTTTTCACCGGGTCTGAGGACTTGTGTATTATTGTATAGGTCCGGTTTTACAACAGGTAAATATCTGATGAAGAAACTAGGTCCAGGCCCACAGCCTACTTAAATACTAGATACAAAATGGCATCTTACTAGTAGTTACACAAGTTTGGGAAGTGAGACTCACCAGCATTGACTACAGCTGAAGCCTGAGGTCTTTTTAACACACTACAGGAGGAGAAGCCTTCAGATTTGTGACTTGACAGAGTCAGGCTTGGTGCCAAGGTAGGATTATCAGCTGGTAGAGTAGTAACGTGAACACAAACAATTCTGCATCAGATTAGCCACTGACAGTGACACAGAACAGATGATACCCACCCTCCCCGCACAGTAGTTGTGGGAGATTGTAGAACATGTTCAATGTTCATGATGACTAGCAGCTGCTAAACTTTGTGAGGCAATTAATTGATATGGACTCGGAGAGAGTTCAAGAGTTTACAGGCTTAGTACTAGTAAATGCCTGGTTAGTACCAGAGTCATGATACCACTTCAAGTTGATCTACCATGACTCCTGCATTGCAACTACATACACAATTCTTCCTCTCCATGCCTTCATCTTGGTCATAATCATTACCATGAACAACGCACTTAAAGCATGCAATTCTTCCAGTGTTCAAGCGGCCAAACTTCCAGCGATATTTCCACCGCCATTTCTTAAGTATAAGGCTACAGGTTCTCCAGTGAAGACAAAGGGGTTTGCAATGTCATTCATCCATGCTTCAGTCCATGGGCAGGTTCAACAAGCCCGCAGCTTCATGCAGTGTGTGCTGGTGCCAAATGTAGGATCACAACACTTGAACAACAACTTGAAAATATGAAAGACATGGGTACAAAGCGTAAATCATACATTAGGTGGATTCTGGCTAGCATAAAATTCAAATCTGACAGATAGCCTGGCTCCTTCTCTTTTGCCTTAGAGAGCATGCATCAAATACTACACAAGGGCGTGTAATCTCTCAGCTGGTCTCCATGTTCCAATCAGTTGATGAATTGGTGGATGAAAATGACTGCCAACATGCACTAGATGTTGAGGATGCTGACGAACCTGAATATGGTCTTGAGTGAATCCATTCGCATGTTCTCTCACAGATAGCGGCCACAACCTCTCAGTCAGCAATGCACATTGTGGATACAAGCTTCTTATTCAACATATTCCATCACTTACAGCCAAGCTCACTGATAGCGATGTCCAGTAATTAAATCTATGTTTCAGAGAGGTAAATATCGTACGTTTACAGCTTTATTGTTGGCATTGACTTTTGTAGCTTCGGAAGGGTGGTGCAGGTGCACGGGGTGATGATGCAGCTAATATGAAACCGGCAGTTGTTAGTTGGGTCGTTGATCTCTTTGAGAACCCAGCTGTCTCCCTCTCTCCCTCTAATAAAGCTGGACATGAGTTTGAACATGATCTGACTAGCCGCCTTCTTTGTCCTATAGACTATAAATGGCATGAGGAAAGTTATTATCTCTTACTTGTGCCTGTCTCTTCAGGTCAGCATTTCAGCAACCGTTGACGTTCTGAAAATGTCATTCAATCTTGCAAGGGTTCTTCCGTGCCACTCGGGAGTTGGCTACCAAGGGATTTTGTTAATGACTGTTGCACCACTACTTAATCCAATGCTTTATCTTGCTTGACTGCAGTGCTCCAAAATTTTAGATGGCAAATTGTATCCTATAGTATGTTCCTGTAGATGATGCATGCCATCAACTCTGAGCCAATCTGTATGCAGCTGACAAATAAATTTGATTTTACTGATGTTCCCATTTGGCAGTTACTTAACTGATTTGGGCCAGTTGTATTGATGAGTAATCACATTCGGCAACTCTGAACAGTAGGACTTTGGGAACCTGTTGGAGAATATGCCCATATGGATGGCCGTGGTAGCTTGACCCATGCATACTACTTCAAGTTGCCATCTTTTGTACTGTGCAGCACCATATGAGCACGCTGGCTTCATTTCCCTCACCAAATATTCAGCATCGATATAAGCAACCAGCTACATAGGGTGACAGACTAGCATGCAAGCTATGGGACTGGAGTCACTTGTATGTGACCATCCACACTGCAGATGATCGTTTCCCACTATTGCAGCCCTTAATTACCATAAGCGTTCCTGTCTTGCAGGCAGAAAGAGACTACAGAGTGCACTATCAAGGGGCAAAGAATTATGGGCAGCAAAAAAAAGAGCTCATATGTCAGAATCTACTAGTAGGGCAGCAAGCCTGGGGGAGGAGGCTGGTTCGTCTGCAGCAGAGACAATAGCCAGTGGATCGCAACAGCCTTCTAACCGCAGTGACCCAACTGTCTTATCAAATACGAACTCACAACCAGTTCCCAACACCGAAGTACAACTTAAATTCATCTAACAACGTTATTCTCTCATTACTAATGCAGACCATAGATGGAGGTTGACATGCCCATCCAGCAGAATGAACCAGAAGTTGGAACCTCAGACTTAAACTTACCATTGGCTATTAGGTGAATTCAGTGTACAAATCACCAGGTGCCTGCAAAGTTCCATGATGACATGCCACAGGCACAGCCATTGGGTACATGTCAACAAATGTTTTACAGTTGGTTAATATCTTATTCTCTGACCATTGATCCAGTCGCAATCCCATACATTCCAGCAATTTTGGCTCTATCCTTGTTGTCATCCATCTTGGAGTTAGACTTGTGCATGGCCTCTACATCACGACACTCAGAATTTCCTCGGTCCTTTCACACATCAAGAAATATATTCAGACTCTCCAGAAATTACTATGGATGGGAATGACCATTGCATGACCCTGAAGATTGCACTTCACCACCTGATCTCTATGATGCATGCACATCTACCTCAGCGTCAGATGATTCTAGCACCAAACTTCCTTCAATGGGCTCATTTTACCCATATCCAAACCAAGCCTCCTTTCTTTTAGGGGACTGGTACTGGAACCACAGCATTCAGAAATCCCAAGAAGGTTTCAAGACACTCACAGAAATTGTGGGTGATCCCCTGTTTAAACCTGGTGACATTCGTTCAACAAATTGGACCAAGATTAACAAGATCCTCTCACATAATGAAGAGGATGCATGTCTGACTAATTGTGAATGGCTGGGTGAGGATAATGGGTGGAAGCACACAACTATCTCCATAAATGTCCCTTTCCATTATCAAATGAGTAAACCAGGCTCACAAACATACCTTGCCAGAGAACTCTATCACAGATCAATCGTATCTGTTATCTGTGAACGAGTAACAAACAATGATGAACATTTCCATTATGAGCCATACAAGCTCCTGTGGAAATGTTCTGAGGATGAGGATGAGGTTCGAGTCCATGGAGAGCTGTACACATCGGCATCATTTTTATCAGAGCACAAGGCACTTTTAAACTCTCCAGCAGAACCTGGCTGTGATGCACCCAGAGCCATTGTTGCTCTCATGTTTTGGTCAGATGCAACCCATCTCACATCCTTCGGAAATGCCAAACTGTGGCCCTGTTATATGTATTTTGGCAATGACTCGAAATACCAGTGAGCAAAGCCTTCCTCTCAGTTATGCAATCATATAGCGTACTTCCAGACAGTGAGTTGCTATACCAGTGGTAAGGGACCCAACAAATATCTGGTAACCCACATAACCAAGAACTTTTCCATGCTCAATGGGAAATTCTCCTCGACGATGATTTTTTGATAGCATATGAACATGGAATTTTGATTCAGTGTTATGATGGTGTTACTCGACGACTTTATCCGCAGATATTTACATATTCAGCTGATTATCCTGAAAAGTCTGTCCTTCTCAATTGTCATTTCACCCACCCTTGCCCTCGTTGCCTCATTCCTAAATTGAAGTTAGGTGTAATCTTCAAAATGCATGCAAGCAGATCTATCAGATGAAGCACACTGTACATACAAAAGTTGTGGAGGAACTTTGAAGGGCAAGTCACGAACCCCAACTTCAGTAAGCTGTTAACACCCATTACACCTCATTACTGACAGTGGTTTGCCTAAGAGTGCTTTCTCAAGCTGTCTGGTGTGCATTAATTTCAACTTGTATCCAATGCTTGTCATTGACTTGATGCATGAGTTTGAGCTGGGGGTGTGGAAAAATTTGTTTGCTCACCTTATCTGAATTCTACAATTGAGTCCTGCATTAGTGATTGAATTGGATCGATGGTAAGCACTTTGTGGGATTGATAGTAGAGTCTGGTTGACACAGAATAGATACTGCCAGGTACCAAGGTTTGGATAGGATGGTATCAGTAGGTTCTCAACAAACTCATCTGAGATGAAAAAGATGGCTGCTCATGATTTCGAGGACCTTTTACAAGTAAGTTGACACTATTATAGCCATGAAAAGTGTGGTGATACAATAGTCAGTGTGCAATTCCTGTTTTTGATGGTCTGTTTCCTGAGCCACATAATCAGAGCATTCAAAAGCTATTATTTGCATGTGCAAACTGGCATGCATTCACCAAGCTTCGAATGCATACTGACCACACATTGAAGATCATTGAAGAACTGACTGCTATATTATGCAATCAGCTGCAGTTATTTGCCGTTGAGATTTGCTCAAATTATGACATGTTTGAACTTCCCAAGGAGGCTAGGGCTTGTAGGTGTCAAAAGTCCAAGAAATCCATGGCAGAATTGGATGAGATCCAGGGGACAGTTCAGCAACAGGTAACCTTTAACATGGATATGTACAAACACCATGCTCTTGGAGATTATGTCCAGACAATCTGAACGTATGGGACCTGTGACTCCTATAGTATGGAACCTGTATGTGCCAGATTCATGAATTGCTGAACAGTTTCTCAAATTTACGCTTAAGTTAGGGTGAGCTAGAACACTGCACAGCAAAAGCAAGGTACCCACAGACAGATCAACGGGATTTTGTCAAGCAGATGACTCAGATAGAATGTTGACAAGCAAGCATCACCCAGATTTGAACACAAACCCAGGTCGCAGGGGTCAGCCTTTGGGTATCGAAGTCACTACAAACCCAGCTATACACCATTGTATTGGAAAGACTGAATCTGCTGCTGAACATATTGGTCTTTTCGTCATGAAGCACGAGGGTGATCCAGCTGTCAAGGTAATACAGCCTCTGCTAGGCCTGCATAATTTACTTGCTGATCGTACTATAAGAATTTCATTCGAAACTTGAAGAAGCACCTATTACCTCGTATTCAATCATGCCTGGGCATTGGTATCAATGGTGGAATGGAAACTTATCCTCCAGGCACCTCCAGTCCTGACACTTCTCTTGATCCTAGTTGGGAAGCTGTAATCTTTAAGCATGACCGGATGTACAAACATAATGTCATGTGTATCAACTATACTACATATGATGTTTGCCGCGATGAAGATGTCATCCATGCAGGGTCCACTGGCACTGGGAATTACAGCAATGTTATGACCCTTGCTCCAGCAACTTGTAGGGAACTAGGTCAGGAAAATCAACATCCATTCTGGTATGCACATGTTATGGCAATCTATCATGTCAATGTGGTATACATCGGGGAAGGAAATGCAGACTTCTTGCCTCAACAACTTGATTTCTTGTGGGTACAATGGTATGAACTCCATGATCATGAAGATTGGTCCCCACAGCACTTGGATCGGGTGTCCTTTATGGATGTGGCCGATGAACATGCTTTTGGATGCCTGGATCCCAACAATGTCCTGCGAGCTTGTCATATTATTCCTGCTTTCTGAGAAGGCTTAGCCTGTGACATTGGCCCTGGATTGACTTGCTGCACTTTCAATCATGACCACACAGACTGGAAAGCATACATTGTAAATTGGTGAGCACTGTTTACCCTGATTTAAGTTCTGAGGTTCTCACAGAAGCTTAGCTTTGCTGATTGGGATATGGTCATGCGTTATCATTGGGGTCATGGAGTGGGGCACAAATATTCTCATCACTCTCTCGGAAGCAAGTGCACCAACAGAAGTAATAAACCAACAGATGACGAGACAGAGGATGCCCAGGCAGAATTGAATGAAGGTGGTCCACACTCTGCTCCTTATGACAAGGATGAATGGGTGTGCAAGGTGAATAGCATTGTGGACAACAGTGGTGATAATCAATATCGCAGGCATGACAGCAATGACAGTGATGAAGATTACATCATCGATGATGGTGAAAGTGACGATGATGATTATGCATGGGAGAGTGAAGAGGAATCATCTGATGGTGCTAGCGGCAACTTGGAGGATGAAGATCTCAAAAGGGTTGAGATGTATGGCTACTAATTCGACTTCAATAAACGAAGCAAACATACATACAAAAAGAGAGCCGTTTTAATTCAGTATACCAAATTCGTACCTGTCAAGCTTTCCTTGACATAAGATTTCATGGCAGGTGCAGATGGCTTGAAGGGCCCAGCTTTTGAATATACGAGCCAGATTGGCAAGTGCGCATCTCCCAATCCCGCTCCGCCAGTTCCTACATAATGGCTGACAAGGGAGAGACATGTTGTGATGATCACTTAGACTATACCGCATAAACAGCCACTGCATAGAAAGAGTTATTCCAGAATTGCTTCATGGCTGTTTCAAAGCTTGAATCAGCACCGACAGCAAATGGGTCATTGGGGGTGTCTAGTCGGTAATATACATACCAGCAATCTCTCCAGATTGTGAGGTCCATTTTCAAAGGGAAGGTCACTGTTTTTGTAGTGTGCTTTTGGCCTGTCACAGTGATGGCATCCAATGTCATTTTCTGGACGTTATCGGATGTCAGTCTCAACTGCCTTCAGCGTGATACCCACCTGTGAACGAGAAGGTTGAGAAGTTATATCAACATGATGACAAAACCCAAATATGCACGCCCCTTAGTAGTCCCTTGAATGTGAGTTTTTGTATGAGTAAATCCCTTTGCTCCTCCCGACTTCAAGTTATGCTGCTTACCGTCTCGCACAGCCTTTAGCATTTCATCCTCAACAGATTCCCCATCAAGACCCAGAAGATTGCCCGCCTCCTGTTAGGGGAGAACTTGCGACAAGATATGATAGCCTTGCTTTAGGAGCAGTGATCATGATGATGATGTTCAATGTCACTCATGTTCTTCCAGTCACAAGTTCAAAGAAGCGTTCGCAAAATGACAGATAGCAGCACCGCAGCATTTCCACAGGGACATGTGAAGTTGACGTGAAGAAACCAAAGCAGAAGCGCCTTCTGAGCAGCATCTCACGACGCACATAGCCATTGGCACTGATCAGCAGTGTGTTAACGCGCTTGGTAGGAGGCAGATGGAGTGTCTGATCCACTGGAATCCAAAGCACTGCTTCACACAGCACCAGTCCAGAACCATATACAAACCATGCAGAGGCAAACAAGTGCTTGCCACCATGCAGTTCAAGGGGATTGGCTGTTATATCCAAGTTGTGGCCGTTCTAAGCGGAATTGGTGGTGAACTCAAGTCAAGAAAGTGTTGAACCGGATACCAGCCGAAGAGGGCTGGTGGAGATAGTAAGGAATTGGGATATCTCATGAGAATGTCACGGAACAGACATGGGATGCAAATGTTGAGCCATCAGGGATGAAAGGCATCATAGGATGACAGTGGACTGAAAAAATCCTTGCGGGCTCGTAACAATATGATCTTGCGTAGCAGCTCAGCAGGCCATGACAGGGATGAGTAGAGACTGGGAGGAAAAGAAAGGCACATTATAAAGGAGCAAAGGTGAAGAGAAAGTTCAGTGCACATGTTCAATGAAACATTCAAAAAACAACAGGCAGCAGCACTGCAGCATTTCCACAGGGAACATGCAAAGTTGACATGAAGAAACCAAAGCAGAAGCACCTTCTGAGCAGCATCTCATGATGCGTGTGGCCATTGGCACTGATCAGCAGCGTGTTAACGCGCTTGGTAGGAGGCAGATGGAGTTTCTGATCCACTGGAATCCAAAGCACTGCTTCACACAGCACCAGTCCAGAACCATATACAAACCATGCGGAGGCCAACAAGTGCTTGCTGCCATGTGGTTCAAGGGGATCGGCTGTTATATCCAAGTTTTGGCCGTTCTAAGCAGTGCAAAGGCTTCAGTTAGAAATCTGAACCAATCCCCTACATACCATGCAGAGGCAAGCGAGTGCTTGCCTCCATGTGGTTCTGGAGGATCAGTACTTAGGAATTGGTGAGAAGTTGCAGTGGAAGGCTTCGATTGCATTCAAGGAATCTGAACTGGCCCTTACATACCATGGGGAGGCAAGCAAGTCCTTGCTGCCATGAAATTCTAGGGGATCCATTATTATATCCAAGTTTTGGCCGTTCTAAGCGGTGAAAAAGCTTCAGTTAGAAATCTGAACCAATCCCCTACATACCATCCAGAGGCAAGCTAGTGGTTGCCTCAATGTGGTTCTGGAGGATGAGAAGTTACTCTCCAAGTTGTTGTGGGGTATGTACTTATTAGTCAAGATTAGGGTTGAAACGTTGAAGGGTCCAAATCATTCATAATCGATGGGTTCCAACTGAGCAGCATCTCACGATGCACATAGCTGTTGGGACTGGGCAGCAGCATGTTAGCACGCTGGGTTAGGAGGCAGCAAACACTATATGTTCATCAAACTTGTGTGGTACTAAGGAACAAGTTGTTGTGGGATCTGTACTTATTAGTCGAGATTAGGGTTGAAACGTTGAAGGGTCCAAACTGTTCACAATTGATGAATTCCAATGGAGCACATCTCACGACACATGTAGCCATCAGAACTGGTCAGCAGTGTGTTAACGCACTTGGTGGGAGGCAGCAAACACTATATGTTCATCACACTTGTGTGGGGTAGGAACAAGTCATTGTGGAGTACATATGTAGCTTAGTCGACTTGGAGATTCAAGTTAGGATTGAAATGTTGAAGGGTCCAAATCATTCATAATCAATGAGTTCCAACTTCTGAGCAGCATCTCACAATGTGCGTAGCCATTGGCACTGATCAGCAGCATGTTAATGCACTTGGTAGGAGGTAGATGGAGCTTCTGCTCCACAGGAATCAAAGCACCATTTCACCCAGCACCAGTCCAGAACCATACATTTGGAATACACCTCCCTGACTTGGATGCTAGAGCTGTGACTGACCAACACCTTCAATTCCTAGAAGTTGCAGTGGAAGGCTTCAATCATGTTAGAGGAATCTGAACCGGCCACCTACATACCATGCAGAGGCAAACAAGTGCTTGCCGCCATGCGGTTTGAGGGGATCGGCTGTTATATCCGAGTTGTGGCCATTCTAAGCGGAATTGGTGGTGAACTCAAGTTGAGAAAGTGTTGAACCAGATACCAGCCGAAAAGGGCTGGTGGAGATAGTAAGGGATTGGGATATCTCATGAGAATGTCACGGAACAGACCTGGGACGCAAATGTTGAGCCATCAGGGATGAAAGGCATCGTAGGATGACAGTGGACTGAAGAAATCCTCGTGGGCTCATAATGATATGATCTAGCATAGCAGCTCAGCAGGCCATGACAGGCATGAGTAGATAATGGGAGGAAAGGAAAGGCACATTATAAAAGAGCAAAGGTGAAGAGGATCAGTACTTAGGAATTGGTGAGAAGTTGCAGTGGCAGAGTACCATGAGAAATGGGAAACAAGGAACTAGAGAAATGAGAAATGAGAAATGACTTGGAGAAACAAGA
>QLOK01019740.1:0-10520 GCA_003313805.1 Tricholoma flavovirens
ATGTATATGTGACCTTCGTCACTCGGGTTTGGACCAGCTGCACTAACAAACAAGACCCATCCAGTCACTTCAGCTACAGATTGAAGGGTAGACTGGAGGATTGAGGGCAAGGCCAATATCGCTCTGGCAATGGTATATCAAGTAACTTTATGAATGTGGTTGATGATTTACTAACCTGTTGTAATCCTCAGGAGTTTGATCTTCTACAGTCTCCTTTTCCACCTGCTTCTCTTTTATCTTTTGTTTCTCCATTTCAGCCTTAATTTCAGCCACAGTGTTGTCATCTTCATCATCCCACATTTCAGCCACGATCCTGCGGCGAATCAACATACGTTCTTTATGGGTCTTCGCCCCAGAAGCTTCAAATTCTGCTTTCATGTGGTGCTCGATGTTTTCTTTGTCATGCTGTTGGTAAATCTCGATAGCCTGAAGAGAACAAGTATTTTTGTTCTTAGCCATGGTGTTATTGAACCAGGTAAGATCTGGCTTGGTCATCATACACTTGTTCTTTGTCGCATTCCAGTGCATCCAAGTTTTTAATTGCTATACCACGATTTCAGGTGAGTTTTAATTTATTTTCTTAATGGGATGAAAACTCGCCCTCTTTCGGTTTATGACTGCTGCACTGAGCTTCCCATCTTCTTCAGGAGTCAAGGGCATACCAGGTGTCTCGTGAAAAAGAATGTTGTGCTCGGGCCATTTTTCGAACCAACACTCCTCAAGCCCCTTCAAGAAGCGAGGTCCATGACCCTGGCATTGAGCATCAAGGAAACCTGGCAGCTCAGCTTTCAAAAACGTTACTTGCTCTTCAGTAGTCCAAGTAGCAGGCATAGCTCGATGATGAGATACTCTTTCACACAATTGCGGTATGAGCTTTCGTATTTGACACATGCAAAATTTTGCAAGCTCTCGCTTGCACCCCTGACAGATTCTCAGGAAGCCCGAATGCATGCTGACACAACCAACAAAATGTAGGCCAACGGATTATTGACGCACCATGTTTGTTTCAGGTTCATTAAACTTTTGGGCGCTTCTCATCATTTAGCTTTATTTAGAATTTTGCTTCTTTGCTTTCAGCTAGTGTTACTCTCGTAACCGGCTAGCTGCTTAACTGAAATGTTCTCACCAAACCCCATGTCACCGAAGTATTCATTCGAAATTTATAAAAACTCTTCGACTCAACATAAATGATATAGTTCCTCCTCGTTTGCAATGGCCCAGCTCAATTCCACTGCAGGTGATGTGTGCAAACCTTACAACTCATGCTCAGCATCTGCCGAGGCCCTCAATATCTTAGCTATGTCACTGCATACTGAGGTTCAAGGTAGTACCCCCATTCATTATGAAATTTCACAGACTGACTTGTTGCATAGCAGCTCAATACATTTGTGTGCCAATTCCCTGTACGTCCAAGTTGTCCTTACAAATGTCCTTCTAACTATGTTTACAGAAATACCATTGCCTTTTCGCAGAGTCTCAGCTGAACAAATTCCCCAAGAGCTCTGCGATGTTTGTGATCATTTGGGTTATCAGATGGTTCAGGGTACACACAATCATACAAGTTTGGTGTTCGTTTCAGTTCAATGTTATACTGTACAGATACTGTTCCTGTCAGGCGTGGCAAATGTACTGTTCCTGGCAAAGATTCGGTTCCTGATGGACTGATTATCAGTTCATCTGCATCTGATGCTGGTGATGTAAATCCAATATGTCCACGTCAACAGACTGGGAGGAGGAATTTGGCATTGAGCCATCCTCCACAACAGTGGCAGGTATGTATATTATTGCATCTAGCCCATCTTGCCTAAGATTGATTTGTTGGATGGTAGGCACTGATTCTTCGTCTCTTGAGGAAGAACATTGGTATGCTGTCATTATCGGAAGGAACCCCAGCATTTATAATGGATTGTGAGAACCTCCTCATTGTCTGCATGCTCATATTCACATCTCTGTTAGGCACAATATTGCAGCAAATGTCAGTGGTGTTCCTGGTGGATTTGCCTGATGCTATGCCACCCAAGACCTTGCCCAGGGTGCATATGATGAAGCATTGGATGGTGGCGAGGTTACTCAGGTCACTTACATTATCTCCAAGCAGGTCCTTTCTCGCCAGTAATGATACAGCCTTTTTGAAGTATATGTATAGCTAGTTCATGTTGTTTATGTCCTATGTTTCCAATTCATGTGTTTGACAACTACTAATGCCTACATACACTCAGAGTCTTCATCATCAGCATCGCTAGTGTCATTGGAGCTGTTATTATTGGAACTGTCGCTGTATGGAGCTGGTGGCAGCCACTTCACCTTCCAGTAATGAGGGAAGACGGAGCAGCGAGTGTTGATAATTGTGATTCCCATCACAAGGATCTCTACAAGTTCCACCTGTGACCTCCAGAGCTCTCTGACCTTATAAGGTTCTCTTGGCAGCTGCCCTCCCATACTGTATAGCTGAGATAAAAGACGCTGACCTGTAGAAGCATGATTGAGAAGTTGCTCTTGCCACTGATCCTGCCGACCTTCCTCAAATGCTCGTGTGAAAGATTCATCAAGCAAGATTGACCAATAAGCGATGCCACCCCAACCTGATGCCCACCACATGATAACCTTGCTCAATTGCCCAATGCGATCAAGCTCCTCTGTCCCTTCTGGTATGGGTTCAATAATTCGATCGTCCTGAATTACTTGCATTGCCTCTCCAAAGCAAGCATGAAGGTTCTTCTGCCCACGTGAAAAGAAATCCAAGGGAAGATTGTTCAGGACCTAATCAGATGTTTTCGGTGTGCAGGAGCCTGAGTTTTCTGTGACCAGTTGGTTTTGATCTTGGGTGGGTTTTGCATTGATGATAGATGCAGGCAATTCTTTTGTCATCTCAAGCTTTAACTGCTTTCTGTAAGGTGTTAACTTTAGACCTGCTGTTTCGTAATTGAGCAATTTGAGAAAACATACAATTCTTCGCGCTGCTTGCACTCTCGTTCCCTTTTTTTGTCCTTAAGCTCTGGATGGCTACAGCATGTATAACAGCAGTAATGTTGTGTGCATTGTATTGGAAGAGCAGATTACCTCCTATAATACCGTTGATGCCTTGTGAGACCATCATCACCAACTCTGGACTTCTTTGGACTACTCATAACTGGAGCCATGGTTGATTGGGTAGTGGAATATCTTGTCTAATACTCAGGGGTGTTAGTTGCAATGCTTCCTGACAATCCACAAGAATGACTTGAAGTAGCAGAAATTATTATCTTATGCATCAAATTTCAGCTTGTGTTCAATGCATTCTGACGCTTCCAACTGGGTCCAACATTTCTGACATGTCCAGCAGTATTTCCATTGTCCAGGAAAGTTGGAGACCAGGGACAGCATGAAATTCCCACAGATGCCAGTTTGAGTGATATAGCATGATTTACTAGTATTCCTTGTTTGCATGAAGGATTTACTATGCCATATGGCAGCTGTGGCTGGGCAACTTCAAGTTCACATGTACACCAGCTTAATTTCTTATTCGCATGAAAAATTTTGTATTCCATATGGCAAGTTCACACAGATACCGACCTCATATCAATTTTTTTCCTCCATAAATGTACTGCACTTTGTCCAAATGTCTATGGGTAGATCGCACCATCACATCATGACACTATGCATCACTGGCACATCAATCACATGATAGCAGTCATCGTGGCATTCCCTCCTTTTCCAGCTGATGAAGAAATCATAGACATCTACAAAAAAGGTTGAAATCAAACATGTACCAGTATGATGGGACCTTACTTGATTTAGGTGAAGTGTGGATAGCTACTTGGAGCTTGTTGTGATTCCTGCTGAAAGAAATGTCTATGATTTCTTCATCAGCTGTCAACCAGATCACATGGCTGGATATCGCATCAATGTGAATTACGCTCTAGTTATCAGTCACTGTGAGATGTCCAACAGTGCTATACTTCATTGTTTTTTTGTTCCAAAAATGGATTGAAAACAGATGCACAAAATTGACAGCCAAGACCGGCAGGTCAAGTTGAGTAGTGTGATGCATCTGACTTCTCCCATCCTCATTCTCCACCCTCTGCCGCTACCATGCAATCTTGAAGACAGACAAAGAAGAGTCATATGAAGCGTGTCCTTTCAGACAATGAAGGTTCTGAATTGCCTCAAAAAAAAATTAGCATTCCATCTACATGATACGAGCTCCTTCCATCTGGAAATCTTAGCTCTTCTTCTCAAATTCTTCATGTTTCCCCAGTAGAACCCGAGCTCAATGCACCTGATAGTCCACATGGCGACCCACAACCAACCACAGTACTCCAAGAGCAACTTGACTTTGCCTACCTTGAGCACCTAAGTGACAATTTTGTGTCTGTCAAGTGTAAAAGAACTTATGTGAGTACTAAATATATCTTATCTCTTTTTCACCCTGAAAATGTCTGCTCTAGCTCAACCCGATTAAAAGATGGCTTACTGAACGTGATACATTCCTTGCAGAATTTTTGTGGTGGGAGGGACAAGGCAATTATATGTCGAGTACATGCTATCGCTGCAGTCTACAATTGTGTTGACTGCACAGGTGTTGAGCTCATGTGCAAGTCCTGCATTGTCATTACCCACTTGTCTAATCCATTTCATCGCATAGAGGTATGGAATATTGTGCATCATCAATGATACTGTATATTTGAACTTGACCTCATTTTAGCATTGGGTCAATGATTCTTACTTTGAGAGGATCTCTCTTAAGCAGCTGGGACTTCGCATACAGCTTGGTCACAAGATTCAGGATAAATGTCACAATAGTGTACAAGCCACTGGAGATGACTTCATAGTCATTGATGTCAATGGGATTCATGATGTTGGACTTGATTTCTGTAATTGTGAAACTTCAAAGCCTCATTTCATTCAGCTTCTATGATATGGCCTATATCCCGCTTCAGTTGATTGCCCCAAGACTGCTGCAACTTTCACAGTTCTTAAGCACTTCCAGCTGCTGAATTTCGAGTCGAAAGCATCCATGTTTGAGTTTTACAATACATTGGTGTGGCTCTCTGACAACACAGGACTTTCTAAACCCAAGGTATGTTATCCAATGTATCCTCACATGGGCAAGTCATTTATGCAACCCATTCCAGGACCAATATCATTCTTTTACAGTAATGGTTTGAGAGTACTGTCACCTGAGGATGCTCAAACATGCCATGAGGGCATATGATCCTGGCGGTGTCATGGCAACAAAGCCTGGGGATTGCACAGTTTTGTGCCCTGCATGCCCCCAGCCATGTTGGAATCTCGAGGAAGGTTGGGAACAATGGCCAATTGAACAAAGGTACGTAGAAATAGTTTTTACCCCAATGCCAAAACCTCATTTAACTACAGATATCTCAATCGCCTCTTCCTTGCAATTGATGCAAATTTTCGTCTGAAGTGCAAAAATGTGTCAAGTGAATCAGCCAATCCCAGCTTCAGCAATGGCTGGGCTTACTTTGTTTCGGAAACGAACTACAAAACACATCTTCAACTTCTCAGTGACTTGATTCCTCAGCAGGTATGCCTCCATCCCCCTTGAATCTGGTGACACACATGACAGTTATCCAGCCCAGTACATGTTCCAACCACCATGCTGTTAATGCTGAACGATCCATGCATGGGTTAGCTGCAACTGGCATTGGTGCAGTTGACTGCAGAAGGCATGATATGAAATGTCCACTAGCAGTTGGTGATCTTTTGAAGGGTGAACGGTAAGTTTTGCACTTTTGCTCAGCAGCGAGATCTTACTATCAATGAGAACAGTTACATAAACATGGATTATATATATTTTTATGAGCCTCCTGTATTGTCAGCTCATTGAGATAGTTGTGTTGTACGATATTGCTTGTCAATGGAGCGTCAACATCTGGGAGCAGATGAAAACTTATCCCCACTGGACACATAGATCACACCGGCACTAAATCATTCTACTTTCTCATCCTGAAATTTCATCTTCCTGCCCATATCATGGCATGTCAGACTGTCTTCTCATTCAACTTCAACCGCTTTGTTGGTAGAACCGATGGAGAAGCCCCCAAGTGTGGATGGTCATGGATCAATCCAGTTGCCATGAGCACTGCCGAAATGGGACCTGGGCATCGACACAATATGTTGGATGACCATTTCAGCGATGGAAACTGGAAGAAGACAACAATGATGGGTGTGTGGTTTTCTTGTCATTTGAATCCTTATTCCTCAACTGTTTGCTTCCAGCTGTATTGTTGCTTTGAAAGATCAAGGATGCTGTTGCCGAATGCAGTGATCACATGCATCTCCATAATCAGTTTGTCCTTGGTCTACCCAAAGCTGCTGTAGAAAAGTGGGAATGGGAGCTTCATGAGTGGGAAGTGGATCATGCAAAACCTAATCCATTCGAGAAGCATTTCAAGAGTACATAGTCATTCTCTCTTAAACTTTATCAAGCTTACCATACCACATTCTAGCCATCACCAAATATGCTGTGCACAAACGATTAGCTGTTGAAGAAGCTGAGCAGATGGCAGCTGGGACCGCTTATTTCTTGCATGAGAAAATATCAGCATCACAGTTGATCACAATGGGCTTGGATTTTGAGGAGCAGCAGTGTGTCTATTATGTTTTCAGGTTACTGCCGATGTATTGACATGCAATTAAGACGCCAGCTGGCTGTAGATCTTCATTCCTTAGGTCCTCACTCCACTGATGAACAAAAGGCAAAACTACAAATCCGGAGTAATGTGCTTCAGAGGAAGATATCATCTTGGATCAAGGTGCAGAATTTATACATACTTGGCCTCCATGTTCTTTGTGGACGAGATGAACACTCCCTTACCTCTAACCAGCCAGAATTGCCTGTTTCCAACATCAAACTATATCTACCTTCCGCCCTTACCTCGGTCTTGAACATCACATGTGATGTTCGACTTCACCAGATTGAATGGGATTTGCATCAGGCGCAGGCCCAGGACACACTGCATGAACTTCACGATGGCCTGCAACTACACTCATATGTATACATGGACAAAGATCGCTTTCAACAAGGTCAATGCCATAACACTCATTCATGAGGGCTCATTGATTGTCTTGAAGTGAGGGTAGATGCAGCTGTGGCAAAGTATCGGGCTGCACAACAGGCTATAAGCAGCCTCGCACCACTGCTCAACCATGTTGGATGGGAGCGAAACTTCCCTGTACTGCAGGCTGCTGACATTAGGGGTTTAGCTGATGCATCGATGCCCAAATATTACAAGAACATTTTCAGCACTTTGCACACCTCAGCAGGTAGTCATCGTGGAGCAAGATCTCATGTGTCAGAGGGTCATCAAGATGTTTCATGGATCTGGAAACAGCTGGGGACATTAGAGAACACCAACGAGCAGCTGCAAGATAATTCGTTCACTTCTCCTCCCACTTATCCTATTAACTGTTGTGTGACAGATCTTTGAATTGAATTCTGTAAGAACAAGGCATGTGCAGATTGTTGGGCTGAGGAAATTGAGCTGTTGCAAGAGGAGATGAAGCAGGTAAAGCGGTTTTTTGAAACACATGCTGAGAAATGCATGGAGCACGTGAGTGCAGTCGGTAAAACCATTCATCCATCTGATCTGCCAATGGATGAGGGCTTGCATGCATTCGCTATTGAACAGGCATCACAGTTCCGGGCAATGTGGTCCCATTGCAAACACGTCTGGCACTATGTGGCAGCTTATGTGAGGTTAGGACAAGGAGAAATTGTGCCAGATGAGGCACAAGTGCATGATGATGACGACGATATCATGACTGATTATGAATAGAGTAGCAGTCACACCTAAAAAGATATTGCGAGGTTTGATGACCCAGTTCTATAAATAAATATTTTCTTTCACTGCACAAAAAGGGAATGCAGTGGTCATCAAGGTCGATGGTGTGCAGGAGCATGACCATATTTGGGAGGAGGCGGCACAACCTATCATGTCTAATACTCTAATGAGAAGATGATTTTGCAAGATGTGGCTTCTAATAAGAATGATAACTTGCAAAATTGGGGTTCTAGTTAGAAAGATATTTTGCAAACCGGGGTTCTAATGCTCAACATATTTTGCATACACCTTCGTGTTCTAGTAGAAGAGTATTTTGCAAGACACTGCCATCCTCTGGTGGCAGGAGCACTGACTTGGATGTCAAATATACCAATACCAGTACACTTAAATGTCCAGACTGTGAGCAAGATATTCAGGTTGGTACAGCCAGTTCTAAAAATCTCAACATCCACCATGGCTCAAAGGCTTGTTGAACAGAATGCAAAAAGAACATACAAGCCTGCCAGAAACCCAAGGAAAGGCAGAATAGTCTGCCACATTCATTTCTCAGATGGAAGACTGCTATGAACCCCTCAACTGTTTCAGCACCATTACCTATTCATGCACCTGAAATCCCTTTAGCTGTGTCCCTGACTGAAAATGATGCTGAACCTCATTCTTCACCTGCCACAACACTTGGTGTAGTGCTTGACATGGTCTCCAATGATATAGAGGATGATGCATGTCCAATGGCAGTCAAACTGTTTCATGAGCTCTGAGCTGGGATGGAGTGAATACTGCCAAGTAAATCTGAGGCAGCTCTAAGCCATCAGCTCAGTGTGTTTAGTGTGGATCCTAGCAGTTGTATTGTGCAAGGGAACAATGATTGGGAGGATATTTTTAACCTGGTGATGAAAGGTGCATTTGGGTGGGGTGAGGCTGCAATGTGCAAGGCAGCAAAGAAGATAATGCACTGGGGACAGTGTGGATTAGACAGCTTTATATGATTCTTGCAATTCTTCATAAGCCATTATGGACTAAGGGCATGATGTTTGAATCCAAGATAAAGGTGCTTCTGGAAGAGTTGGAATCATGATATGTTAGAACAATTTAATTTAATGATAGAGACTTATGAGATCCCATTGGGTACCCATCCAGCCCTTCATTCTCTATGGTTACTGCAGTGCCAGAGATGATCAATGTGGACAGTTTTGACAAGTTGTCAGAGAAGACCACACAGACTGAATTGGAAGAATTTGCTACTGCCTGTAAGGGAATTCTTGAGTTTCCAGCAGGAAAAAATCACCATACATCATACCAATTTGGCCTTCACAATGATCGAATTATTTCATGGGACTATCATTCCATTGATGACTCATTCTATATACAAGCAAAAGCATGTCAAAAACCATGAAACAACACAGGAGTTCCCTGCAATGGCTGCCAAGCACTCACATCAACAACCATATATGAAGGAATCATGTACTGAATCAAACATGGTGTGCATGAAAGCACACCTCTTGTATACCATGGGGTTGGTGGACTCATTATGGCTGTTAGAAGAAGGGTAGATCAGGTTCAGCAGTTATGAATGATTAAGCTCAACAATAGCTGGAAATTGTGGGGGAAAGCAGCTGTGTTAGATGATCACAAACATTGGATCTTAGCAATTGTGAGTGGACACATGGACCAAGTGGCATCACTGGTACAGGCTGGGCTGAAACATCACACAGGCATAAGGAGCCTCATTCTGCAGTATGAGCATGCAGCAGACAAGCTATACAAGCCAAAAGAATACACAAATGAAGATATCATGTGGTCCATTGTCATGTTGCAATTGGGCAGTGCATGTGTTGCTGAATTTGCCCACAGGTCTCTGTCCCTGCTGAGTCTCATGACTATCTGATGCAATACAATTATCCAACCACTCAATGTATTGCCTTCAGCTCCTATGATTGCAGAAGTTGAAGCTAATGTACTGACATGTTATGAAACACTGCCTGGCAGCCTGAGCCCTGGCTTGGCCAATACAACTCCAAATCGCAGCTTTGCCTCAAGTGTGATAGTACATCAAGTTATGATGAACTGGCAACTGAATGATGGATTCAATAAGGATGATTCAACTGACAAATTCCAGGGGAGCTGCTGGGAGCACAAACATAAAGTTTCACTGACTTTTTCCTCTGAAAAATAACTTGATCTACTGTGCAATGCTATCCAGAACAATGAAGTGCATCTAGCCAGTGAGGTATGTATATGTCATGTTCAAAGGTGCTGTATTCTGTATTTAATGTTATCTGTTTGTCCCAGGCAACATTTGCTGCTCTTGGTGTTCTCTCTGAAAATCCATGAGAATACAGTGCATGTCCTATCATGTTCTCAGGAATATGCAAGAAAGAAACTGGTGAAGAACACACCTGGGTCATTCGGATGATCCTGAGGGCCACTGAGAAGCAGAAGAACCACAACAGGATTTCCTATTTATTCTCACTATGCATTCTGCTCTATCTTCAAACTTGCCAATTTACTGTGACAAACACCTCAGTCCCATGGTATTCATGAACCTGTTAGTTGGCCAAGATGACATAACAGTCACAGTGGACAAAGATTTCAAACATGTTTTTAAGCAACACAGGAATTTCATGATGTGGAATAAAGGGATTGTCATTCAAGGATTCTGTGTTACACCACCAATCCTTCATCTTCATCTTGAATCAAATGGTGTTCCACCATACCATCTCAGAGCTTTACTAA
>QLOK01019818.1:0-10396 GCA_003313805.1 Tricholoma flavovirens
GCATTAGATAAACAAGCTCCCAACTTCAAAATTGTAACTCTTATTGTTCCTTCAAATGTATAATATTGGAGAAAGTCTGCTCAGAGACCTTTTCATAGGCATCCTATCTATAGCTTTCAGGACTTGGAATAGCGTGTTGGAAAACAAGGCGGCGTCGGCCCTCTTGTGACGCGTCACCGTGGCAACTCAGTTCCCGAGTCTATTACATATTTCTTGACACTCCCACGTACATTTTACATTCTCTTTTCCTTACCCTTTTACCATAGTGTTCTGTATCCGCTCGCTCGCGAGCTTTCTTGACATCTTTACGTGTACACCTTCATTTGTACTTATACCTCGCGCCCCCGTTCACACACCTCAGTCGTTTGCCCGTGCAACACTGAGGTATAGTTGCCTTTTCTTGCTCTCGTAGTTCCGAATACTTACACTGTATATAGCACTGTTGCTATTATTACAGGTATATCAATACACAGTCGTTTGCCCGTGCAACACTGAGCACTGTTGCTATTATTACATAGCGAAAGGTATAATGTGGCAAGTGTTGGAAGCCGTCGCAAAAGTAGGTTATTTTGCTTACATAACCACGTGCTGACAAGTGACGCCTACCTAGTAGCTGACTCACGCGAACAAAGCGTTCTGACGAACTTGGAAATCCGGTGATTGTATGACAACGTATCAGACTGTGAATATGTCACTTAAGTATTTCCGGTTGCCCTAATATCGTAAGTCGCATTCTGAGTTGAATTGCAGGTAACGCGGAGTCAGCTTGATGTGGTTGCGTTACAATGACTGTTGAACGGCGATTAGCCTAGGATTTCAGATATGTACCGTCCAACAATTTGATTATGATGGTTGGCCAAGTGACCGTACTTACCGAGCGGCCGTACCGTGACGGAATTGTACGCCGTATTTTTGAGGGCGATAACTTCTGCTTGGAGAACCAACAGATTAAATTTGATCCTGCCAATGATCGCTCCTCTCCTCAACGCCGGCCCAGGCTACGTAAAAAGCCATGATCCCGCCTGACCAACTCCTTTATTCAGAGCTTCAAGTTGAATCATGGTCAATCCCTCAGGCTTTTTTGAATTTCCCCTTCAACGTTATCGGATGGAAGGATCGTCTGTATTTTGAGTGAGCTTTTTGCATTGATTGATGGAGTGAGCAGAAATACGCTCCGTCGTCTCGCTTAATCGATCATGCCCGAGCCACGATGTCCCAAACGCGAGATGTCACACACACGTATTATCGCTTGAACATTCAACATTCAAGTCTATGGGTCAAACTACAGGTACAAGATATAAAATTAGAGTATAAATTTCACAACGCGTAGATTGCATCCCTTTCTGAGCAGTGCTAGTCATATATATATGTGCCCGTGATCCCAACTAGAAGAAATCAAATAAATGGAGATGGCCAAGGAATTCGAAAGGCGAAGAAATTGCCAATAGATGCTGCCAGGACACAACTACACCTTTACCAACTTCCTCTTCGGACCTTTCTTGGCTTTCGAATGCTTGGATGGCTTTCGAGTGCTGGCCGGCAGCACGGATTTGGACTTGGGCTCAACCAACTTGTTGGGGTTGGGGCTTGTCGGCGGAGGAGGGGGGGTGGGCGTCGAAGCCTGTAGTGCAGGACGGAAGCCGAAAGACTGGTTCGACAAAAAATTTTCGCCATGGTCGGGAAGCCGCTCACCGTGAGCATCACGCCTGCGCTGTCGGATGGCATGGAATCTATTTGATCGAGTGGCAAGTCCGACATCTGAGTCGCGGCGGGGTGCCAGTGATAAGTCGGTTGCGAGTGATTGGTGGGCTCGGACATCTCGATATTGTCTTCCTAGGAGGCTACGGGGTTCTGCAATGATGAGCTTTGCATTGGTAGGGTGGGCGTTAACAAGTGTGAGAAGGGAGATGATGGCGGTGACGATGGTGAAGAAAGTTGGGATGAACATGATTGACGCGTGCGATATTGAAGGAAGGTAGTTCGCAGTCTTTATATGAGATAGTAGGCTGGCCTGCCCAAAAAATGATAGAAATTCCTGCACAGCGGGTGGCTTGATTTGAAGAAAAGGAAGTTGTCGTTGGGCGAGGGTTATATAGTGTGTAGTACGGCCCAAAATTGAAACCCGTCAAACAGCGCCAAATACCCGCTCCAACGGCGGCGTCTCATCGCAAGTAATAGGTAATTGTCAGATTCTAGAATAGCCCGCAGCACCTCAAGGGCCGCTTCGATTCTTAAATTCACAAGGGACTTGTAGGTACAAGAGATACGTCTCACTGGCAATGGCAACTATGTAACTATGATGTATTGCAGATGATTGGAGCTCAGAATCTAGATTACCGAGGTTGTACAATAGCGAGCCGACGTGCTTTTAACGAGAGCTTCGATTCGTACACAATAGGCTTTCCTCGGTCTCTCCCTGTCCTAGCGTTTTCCCAGAGGCTATGCGGCCGCTCCGTCGTGTCCGGCTTCGAGATACCCTCCAGTGTCCAATCCAGTGCCTTCTCCACCCGCGTCTTCAGATCCGACACCTCATTGTAGCAGTTATACGATACCGGATTCCGGAAGCTCATCCACAAATAAAACACGAGAACCTTATGGAACATCTCCAGCGTCTCTAATGTCTGCCCTTTGCCTTGTGGTGGGTCACCGCCAGCAATCATCTCCTCGATGCGTGTTAACGTGTTAAGGTATCCTGTATCCCTCAAGGCCTCCGTAATGTCGACGTTCATATTGTCTCTGTACATTTGGATAAATTTCGTCATGATTTCGACAGATCCCTGGTCGCGCCAAGGTATCGGGGCTAGGAGCAGTTGATGACGATCAACCATGGTCAGCCCTTTTCCACACGTGTCGATGAACTCGCACATGGTGGCGAGGTCCTGCTCGGCAGTTGCGGTGTAGCGATACGTAGATTGCAGACGGGAGATATATATATGAGCTTTGTAAATAGTTGCAGTGGGCGAGCCGGGAGGTAGTACGTTTGCAATGCTGGCGAAGGACTCTCTGGTTGGACCAAGCCGTGCGAATTGCAAAGGGGGGATCGGAAGGTCTATAGTCTTTTCGAGGAAGGGGAGGTCAGCCGCATGTAAGGTTGTCACGAATCCGCCTGGTGCTTCATCTCCGTGCAGACCATAGCGACCGGCTCGACCCGCAATTTGTTTGAGTTGGGAGACAGAGAGAAAGCGTTCCACACCGCCGTCCCATTTCCTAACCGCTTCGAGTACAACACGTTTGATCTTGCTGCACAAGTAAAGCTTATTATAAGCGAATCAGATGTGGAGAAAGTTGCTGTACGCACAGGTTTAGGCCCATCCCAATCGCGTCACTACCAATTATGACATCATAACCACTATCAGGGTCATTGAACAATGCGGCCTGTTCACTTCGAATTTCGGGCGGAAGTTTGCCATACACAACAGCACATCGCATCCCCGTCTCCTTTTCGATCTTGCGCTTAATCGCAAAAATGGAAGACCTGCGGAACGTTACGATGCAATCCCCCTTCCGCACGTGGCTGAAATCTCCATCCAAGCTCTTATCCACAACCAATGGCGTAAGTCGTTTATATCGCTTCACAATTAGCTCGTCGCCGGTATCCCTTAGTAGGGCTCGCACCAGCGGGACGGCCGTCTCTTCTCCGCATAAATGAACCTCCTTCGCACATACACCCAGCAAGGCATTCGTCCAGCCACTCCCACGCTGCTCGTCCGCAAGCATCTGGATCTCATCAATAACGGCGACATCCATCATCCGGGAAGTGGAGACCATCTCCACTGTGCAGCTCGTCAGCGTCGCGTCAGGATCCACAATCCTCTGTTCCTCGCCAGTGATCATATTGCACACTCTCGCATACTTCGGATTGCCACGTTTCCGCACCACGGGCGGATCCGCTGGCATGTCAAGTGCAGATTCAATATCCGGGATGGGAGTGGCTGGGTGCGCCGTAGTTACCATTTCCCCGTCGTCTTCTATTCCCAGCGGCACGATCTGACCTAGATTCAGCCGCTCCCAGATCTCGTGGGCCAATAACCGCAGCGGGCCTGCGTAAACCCCCAATGGAGCAGCAGCCAACGCTCGCAGGGCATTATGTGTCTTCCCACTGTTCGTAGGCCCTACGTGCATGATTATTTTCCGATTCAGTTTACGAGTAAAAAGGTATTGTTCTTCCGGGTAATAGCGATCAGCAGCCTGCGCAAGACGCTGAATGAATGTGATGGTGGCTGGAGGGACGATCTTCTCTAAAGTAGATTGGCGCGAGGGGTCTGATGCCCATGTGAAGAACACAGTGGTATATATGATGTCTAATTCGCCAAGCCAGCGAGCTTCGGGGAGGCTCTGGCCGAACCGAACGAGACCATACTTTTCAACCGACTTGGGAGACGAGAGACGGCCGTTCCGAACGTCAAAGACAAATTTTCTGAGAAGGGGGCCGACGTCGCGTGATGGGATACCGAAGGATTCGAGACGGGTAGGAAGATCGCGGTACCTCGCCCATCGTGTGACGTCGCCTTCAACCCAGGCTGGGATGTTATCGGGATCTATGTTTGGTAGAGAGATTGGGGGTTTGACCTCCTTCTTGTCTAGATATTTCCGTGGTCTAGGCTCCCATTTGCGTGACTGTTCGTTTTTGCTGTTACCCTCGCTTCTATGTCGTCGATAAATGGATACTAGTCCTGTAGTGTTTAGCCATTGATCTGGATTGGAAGACTGAAAAATCGAGGTTCTGCACCGAGAGTATACTGATGCAGACAACCGCTGCATTACATTAAAAGTTTTAGTCGAGTGCTGCAGCTGATGACATTCTGCCTAAGTATGCTGGAAGTGGAACTTGAAATACAAGTTGTTTGTCGATGTATCTTTTCGATGCCGTTAACTTTTATTGAGCAGCCTGAATTTTGAAAACCTAAGTTCACTGCAAGCGCCCTACGGTGGCCATGGCGGCCGTAATACCATCTCGTCTCACACAACTGGCTCGTCTGCGGTGTTCAATATTCCACACGTCATACAATCCAAAAGGTATTCGTACTGGTGCCAAATACCTGCGAGCACGATTACGCGGTCCATCCATGGTCAATTATTATCCTCCCGTCATTAATCTCTCCCAAATTGCCCGCAAATACCCAGAACTGGAGTTGGTTGACGAGGATGAGGAGCAGAGGTGGCAGGATGTCGAAGACCGGAAGAAGAGAGGGAAGGGGGCACCGAAGAAAGCCAAGACGAAAGGTCCGTAATATTCTGCATTATTTTCTACTGAGAGTTGACTTATTTCTTTTTTCCTTAGCTGACAGTCGGCGAACACAAAGAAAACGGTAGAAAAATATGGTCCTTGGACGGTTTGTGTATTTACACCTCTCGAAATCCCAAAGCCCCAAGTTCGCTCAACGCTGGTCATGATTCGTTGAACCTGAATATTTTGTGTGCTATCGTATCAGAAATTTTCTTGTCCTACCATAGAATTCTCCACAGCCATTGTGCCTCTCAAGCTTCCAAGAAATTCTAGCGTCCTCGCAAACAAATCATCAAAATCAGCCTGCAATCCAAGTTTCCTCAACCTACTCTCCAACTCATCTTCATCTCTCTCATCCGAATGTCCTTTCTCCAACCACTCCTCTAAACTAGCCTCACCGCCCACAATTAAGCTCTTCAACCTAGTTCTATCCGTCTGCGTCAGTGGGGATGACTTGACTCCCGCACTAGCATCGGCCGCATTGATGACCAAGTCGATTCTCCCTTCAGTAGGATCCCAGACCTGTGCCTGCAGGACAGCCAGCCAGGCTTGGTCCAGGTCGTCGAGCCAATCCAAGACTTCAGGTACTACTTGTGCATCTGGAGGATAGCCGGTGATTGAGCACAGGACATCATTCGTGAGGCGGAGGAGATAAGCTGTCCGGAGGGAGGTCGATGGGTCGATGGGTGGGATTTGCAGTATAAGAGACAGGATTTGACGGGCAGCGTCAAGATAATGAGAGACCGTCGGAAGGTGCGTTGTCGGCTCCGAGCTAGTAGGGGTTGATTTACGGCAAGGAATTTTCGGGATGAAGGTTTGGGATATACCAACCGCTTTTTGTAGCCTCGAGTAAGTTCCATGAATCTATCGTCCAGATAGTCGACCAAATTTTTCTCTTGTCTCGATGAGAGAGCACGGGTACGAAAATGCGAATTCGACATTATGATCACAATGAAAGTGCTAAATATACAAATGTCAATAACTTTCCTCGCTGCACAACTTGAGTCACCATTTCGAAAAATACCTTACAACCTATCGAATTCAAAACTTGAATGTTTGATCTTAATGTTGACCTGCTGAACGATTCTTGGAACTACTTAGATGACGGTTGAACGGCATCACGATAGTCTTCAAATAAACCCGTTTTTGATTCTGGCTTTCATTAAATCCCCATGGATTGATTATATTCCAATCTGGGGCCATCGCGCCAGGCTGGTCTGGAGCTATTCAACTTGGAACTTGCCGCCGCAAATGAAGGGGATAATCGCCGTACCCGTGACACGCTACTTCCCACTTCGTGGTGGGTGTGTACGTCAGAAGTGGAGTGATGAGTAGGGTAGTGTGGGCCTCGTCGTGGTGATGTACGTCCTGGCATTATCGCAGCTTTACTCATACGATCACTCTAACAATCACGCTGGTATGGGAATATCCAACGTGTTACTCAATGTCCTCATGGTCATGTTGATATGGATCCCAGTGGGAACCACTTAGCACAGATTTAATTAGAATCTTTCTACAAATGCGATGACGAGTGCTTCCCGTTGACTACGCCGTAGCCTGCCACGCAGGCACCGTTGTAGGTCTTGCCCACCTTTCACACCGGAATCTAGCTAAGCTGTTAGCCTTTAATTCCAGAAACTTCTCCTGATATTCTATGTCGAACCCATGGCCAGCGCCTCACGAATGACGCCATAATCTTATTTCGTAATAGAAATCACTATTCTTAGTCGGGTACCGAACAAGCGCTCAGCCACAACGTAGAACAGTATTCCGATGTACGTCGAACCACCCTCGTATTCAGATCATGCTAGCTCCTTCAACAACCTGCAGCACGGTACCAGCACTAATACAATAACTTCCACTGAAGCTTAGTCGACTTAGCAACTTTAGCGCCGAACTGGAATTGCGATATCGGACCTTCTCTGGAGGCGCGATACGATTCGGATTCTCCAAGCGTTTTGCTGTGTTTTAGTAAACTCCGAGTCACGATTGGATATCAGGCGAGTACTGATGCAACAAGCGTGAGGAAGAACCTCTCCTGTCTTGTATGTATCTGGGTCGTGTATCTTCTGGAAATGACGAGAACACAAACTTCTAACGCTTCGGGAGCTTATTTGACGCCTTCCGATTAACTCGACTACAAAACATGGCCATCACGAAGGCAGTGTGTCAGCTTTTAACGCTCAGTTCCGTGCTGCGTGCTGCGTGTAATCTTACTTTTTTTTTTGTCAAGTGATACTCCATTATTATTAGTCTTGCTCTTGTCTAAACCGTTACTGGCTCAATGGAGCCTGAGAAGTCGATCTTGAGGGCTGCGGGTGCTGTATATTTCTTTCCCTGGCGCAGCCATATCTTGGTCTACGATTCTAATGGCAGGTTGATTAACGGCTCCCTCACAAGTCCAGGCGCTATTCCGTGGTTATCCTCCGAACCGGGCTCCCAATTCTTGAACCGTCGCGGTTGCCTTTCTGACACGTCATTCCTTTCGATCTTTCCTATTTCTCTGACACACGCCTCGACCCCCTTCTCGCCAAACATCCCAGTGAAACGGCAACTTACGATTATGAAGTTGGAGTTGTCGTGATCCAGCAACCTGCGATCGGACACGAGGACAACACCCTTTGCATTTCACTCTCTTCTAGCGCTAGCCGAACGGACTTCTCATGATACATCACGAGTTGGACATAAGGTGAACTTTTAGGTTTTGATCTTCTTCTTTTGGCCGCTGCAATCATCTGCTGCGTACAGATTGCTTATACCCTCTAGCTCTATGGCATATTTAAGGGCAAAACATCGTTACATGGCGCCCTTTGTGACTCTTGGCCAATGTTCGGGATTCTCTTCATTGTAGTCATTTTCAGCTTTCTTTGCCTCGTCCTCACGAAATCCTTACCCGGGTTTCGCTCAGCCAATGTGGTACTCCACTGTACCACCTCGTCAGTTATAAACCTACTCGATCGTCAGGGAGCTTCTAAAGAAGACCTTCTCTCCGCTCGCGCAATTCCCAACGAGCGTTTAATACGCGCCTTCTCCCTAACAAATGCTTTTGTCAGTACTGAATCACAAGTTCACGATGCCTTCGTCGGCCGCGCCAAGTCCCTTCTGCGTGCAGCTAGGGATCGTGGCTGGCCCTGTTTTCAGGGTATCGCCATCCAGGCTGCGGAAGCCGCTCTTCATAACACGCCTCGTCCCCTTGAGTTCGATGTATTTGTGCAGGATGTCACGCTGCGTGTCGCTCTCGTTGCATTGCTAGGTGTTGACGCCTGCGTTTCAGATCTTGCATCCGACGACATTCGAGTCGTTACGAAGCTTATAACGCGCCTTTGGTCTCTGTCAAAAAAGTCTGACCTTATACCATGCGACTTATTGCCTCAACTCAACCATCACCTTCGTCGCTTAGTTCCTGATACGGAGACCTTTCCCAACCCTCTAGATTATGTCATTCCTATCTGGGAAACGCTCTGGCGGGTCGTCGCGGTTACAATCGCGCACTCGTGGAATGATCCACTTTCTCTCAATGCATTTGCAGACTTTCACCTCCTTCTGACACAAGAAGAATTCAGGGATTTTAATGGCTTTTCACCAAGTGTGGAAGCAATTATAATGGAAAATATGCGGCTTCATCCCCCTTCCAAGCACATCACCAGGGTCATGATCTCTCCCAGCTCATTAGCACATATACTTCCTCATTCGGTACAATGTTTCGTCTACAGATACTTTGGTCACTCAATGCGCCGTGAGTGCGCCGACATTGGAACACTCTTGCGATCCAATGTGTGGGGACCAGATGCAAACAACTACGACCCATCACGCCATCATTCCTCTCGTCTCAGCCCCGAACAGGAAGCGACCAGGTCGCTCGTTTTTGGATATGGGCGGAACCGTTGTATCGCAGGGTCGTGGGCTCCTATGGCCGCCGGCGTGATTGTAGGGGCAGTGCTTGACCGCGTTCAGTACAGGAATGATTGTGAGCTTGTCGCTGGGCCTCGGATCGGAGGAAGAGATGGCTGGGATGGCTGGTTGATTGCAGCTCGATCATGAATTCTTGGAGACCGCGCCGTTACATAACATGCACATGCGCCCTTTAGTAGGCCTTGTTTTCCCTTCTTGGACCGTCTTGGAACCGTTACTGAAGTCGAATCCTGTTGACATTTCTTATCAGTTATTTTCTAACGCTCGCGGACGCGGTTGCGGCAATTTATTCATTGGAAGGGATTGCCAAGTTCCCCCAACATGCGGCGTGCTTCTACGTAGCAAGTCTTTTTTTCAGGTCCTTGCCTGCATTGAACTCAACGCAGGGTACATACTACGATCGCTGGCCGACGTCTCAGAAGAATTGTAATCGCAACCCATCACGATCATAGTAAACATGTATTATGTATGAACTCCCGGCTCTGTTCACTCTTTCTTGAAGGAAAGAGAAAACGGTGACGAGGAAGTCGAGCACTAAGACATCCAAGAATGGATTTATGCGCTACTTTGGCACAACCGAGCCATAGAGTCGGAGGACTTGGGAAGGTTGTAATTTGACATGAGCGCAATAAAGGAAAAATGTTTGCCAACGTTCCGTGCTTTTGTTGGTATGTGCACGTGATGCAATTGCTGCTTATAAAATTTACGGTTCACTCACTGGGCTCGTGGCAGAGAAGCTGCTGCAATATGAGATCCGGATATCATAACTTAGTCTGCAGGATATCATCAGAAGGAATTTGAACAAGAACCCAGAATATACGTGCACAACTTGAACAATCCGAATCTATCATAGTTCATCATTTCCTCTTCTTGATCTCTGTGCCGGTTTTTGCACATCGACTCTCTCTACGCCCTCTGATTTCTCGAGTTTACTCAGTACATCTTCGCTTACTTTCTCCCATTTGAATTTCGCCACACTGAACAATTGAACGTCTTTCATCTGTCCAACCTGCCCGACATGCGCTACAGCGGGATGCACCTGAGCCAAGGCTGCGGGCTGTTGAAAGAAAGGAGACGAGGAGGAGAGCGTGACGGCCAGATACGTGTTCGCATCGTAATTGAGGCTCAAGGACATTGTGGTGCTTGATCAAGATTAGATAA
Source organism: Tricholoma flavovirens (assembly GCA_003313805.1). NCBI lineage: Eukaryota > Fungi > Basidiomycota > Agaricomycetes > Agaricales > Tricholomataceae > Tricholoma > Tricholoma flavovirens. The sequence continues at coordinate 10,301 of QLOK01019818.1, forward strand.
CCAGTACTGCCTCACTCAGTGGCACGCGCGGCGGCGCCGCTACCGTGACGCCATACTAATTAGTACACTCTGGCAAAACCATCTCTCTCTCTCGAT
>QLOK01019851.1:0-12014 GCA_003313805.1 Tricholoma flavovirens
AACTGTCAGATCTCCTATCCCCTTTATCTCCATTTGGCTTCCTTGGGAAAAGGTTGGACATGCTGTTTTGCCACAATGCATGCCTTGCACTGGGTAGCAGGTTCCACTGTCTTATCCACTTCCATCCCCAAAACCATGTCCTTCTCCTTGAGCATTTTCACTGATCCCATGTTCAGATGCCCAAATATCCTGTGCCATTCATCCCATGTTCTGCCATCCTTGGCAGGGTATGCCTGGTCTTGTTTGGCAATGCCTTTGATGTTCATATCAAATAATTGGTTCATCAGCCGGCCCTCCATAATAATAAATTTGTTTGGTGCCTGGAACCTTACCCCTGGTGACACAAATAGAACTGCTATTCCAGCCTCAAGTGCATGTGAGATCGAAATAAGATTGAACGGTGCATCAGGTGCATGTACCACATCCTTTAGGGTAAGCATTGATGTTTTTCCATCTATGGTACATTCCAAGTGTATCACGCCTCATCCAAGTCTGGGTGATTTTCCAAAACCAGAAATTTGATGTCCAGGGGTAGGGGTGTAATCAATAAAAATACCTTGATCCCATGCTATGTGTGATGTGCATGCCAAATCTGCCAACCAGGCATCTGGTGAGATGGGCAGTGCAACATCATTCCCACAATCCCCACAGAAAGCAAATTCCTCATCCGCTGCCATGTGAGCTTCCATTGGACCCTTGTTCTTCCCTCCTGATCTCCCCTTTCCTGATTTAGACTTCTTTGGGCAATGCTTGCTGATGTGCCCCTTTTCCCCGCATCTGTAACAGGTGATATTGGGATTAAACTTCTTCCCAGGCTTTCCTATCAAAGCTGTATCATCTGAATTTCACAGATTAAGCCATCAATTGTGTTCTAGAATTCGGGCTATTAATGTGGGTGCATCCTTTAGGACTGTAGTGTCTATAGAAGCAATGTAATTGTTCCAATTCTCGGGGAGTGAGGTTAGCAGAATAATGGAGAATTCCTCCCCATCAATCTTGTGTCCTAAATTGTGCAGCTCCTCCTGATAGCTGTGCAACGTCTGAATATGTTCATCAATGGGCGTCTCATCTGTGCATTGAGACCGAAATAGCTTCCGCTGTGCCAAGACAATTCCTAATGCCCCCTGAGTCTCCAACAAAGATTTCAATGTGTCCCATGCTTCCTTTGTGCTTGTTGAACTCGCAACATACACCAACATCCTGTTGGCCACCCTTGATCAGATCATGGATAGTGCCATCCTGTCCTTCTTATGCCAAGCTATTTGTTGGGCTGCATCCATTGGTAGGGTAATCGATCCATCAATATACTCCCACAAGTCTTGCCCCATCAAAATATCCATCATTTTGATTTTCCAAACAGTGTAATTTTTGGCACCTGTCAAGGGCTCAATATGGTAAATGTTTGTGTGCATCAGAGCATTTGAAATGTCAGCCATCATTCAAATTTGATCCAGGTGTTATCAGTTCAAGTTTAGCATGAGCATGAAAATTTAGTTAAGGCCAGGGCCCATAACCTGTTGAGCAGTAGAGGTCTGATAGATAAACAACAACTTTGTTAGGTAGCTAACTATGTACATAGAACTTTTATACTAAACATTGCGAGCATTTCTTGGTAAGCTAATCGGTAAATAACAATCAGTATTATAAATAATTTTGGCTATGCAATCACTGCCACATCTGGCTGTCGGCATCGGTGTCATGTAATACAGATCTGATTGCAACATACCCAACATTGATGTCCTAAATGGTACATCACAGGATCATATGAACATTCAATCCTCAATACACCCACATACTTATTGTGCAGACCTTATCACAGCAGCTTCTGTCATCATCTGGGAAGAAGCTGCTGGTGCCAATGTGGCTGACTTTGATGCCATCCATGACATCTGTTCCTTCTCAAACACTCAAAGAAACCTTTTGGTGGCATTCCTCTTGTTAGGTTAGGAGATTTTCATCAAGTAGCACCTGTCATCAAGGGTAACAGTCCCACTGCAATTCTCCTTGCATCTATCAAGTCATCTCATCTCTGGCCTTCATTCCAACTTTGCTCATTAGATTTCTCTCACCAAGGTACTGAAGATCCTGATTACACAGCATTTGTCAATGCACTTGGGGAAGATTTCCATCATTCTTGAACATCCCTTAACATTCTCAGACAAGTTCACAGCATTGAAGAAGCAGCAGATTTCCTCTATCTACCTGATGTCTTGCTTGACCCTATAAAGTCACTCAAATGTGCTTTCCTAAGTCCTTGCAATGTTTATATTAATGAATTCAATCATCTTCCCCAGGAACAAGGTATAAACCTTATTCAAATTCCATACTTCAATCTTACATGTCCATAGTGACATACTTCAGTGCTGATGTTCTCAAAGAAATGATGAAGTTGTCATCAACCATCCAAATGCATCCCCTGACTTTATTGCACAATGGTATCCTGAGCCATGAGCTCAACCTCAAAGAAGGATGTGTGTGTTCACTCATGTGCAATATGTCTGTCCAAAAGGAATTAGTCAAGAATGCACAGTTGATTGTTGAACACTTGCATGAGTGCTACATCCAAGTGTGAGTAATAGACAACTCAGGCTGTACCAGTCTTCTTGGTGAACCACATTGCATCCCTCACATACATTTTACATTCACTCCATCTTATTCCAGCTGGACAGTACATTGAGTCCAGTATCCATCACGTCTTGCATATGCAACAACCTTCAATGGATGCTCAGGACTTACACTTGACAGGTCTATCATAGACCTTTGAACAGAAGTTTTTGCTCATGGACAGTTGTATACAGCTCTGTCTCAAGTTTGTCATCATGATCACTCCCAGGTACTATTGGGGGATACTGTACTAATATGACCAACTCTTCAGTTGCATGTCACAAGCCTCTCTGAAGAGAAGGGATATGGCTCAGGTCACAGGTCACTACTAGTTCTGAAGACTGTGACCAAAATCATTAAAAAATTTCCTAAACGAGAATATTTATTTATTTTAAAAACCTAAATTTTACTTTTTGTGTGTCGCTTAAGGAATAGAGGATGCTTGCATGCTTCTTATGCTTACCATGTCCTTCTATGGGACTAGCCTGAGTTGCATCAACTACCTCACCTTGAACAGACAGTATACTCCATCAAACCACACCAAAAGTGAGGATCTGAGATATAGAACATTTGGGATCTGGGAGGACTTGACAGACATCTGTTGGTGCAGTCACACTGGCAATTGTAGCTGCATGGTCCTGGGTGTTCAAACTTCACTCAAAGCACTCAACAATTTTTTCAACAAGCTTTTAATGTTCAAATCCTGATTCACACTTAAGTTGTGCATCAGACTGCCATCCCGATGTTAGTGTAGCATGTTGCCTCTTGGCCCAATTGGGGCTTTGAAGAGATCTGAGGTTTGTCACACAGTTTTCCCAACTTTGAAGAGTTGGTCAGTCATTGAAATCTGTCACTTGTCACAAGCCATGAAGAGTTGGTCGTAAGGTAGAATTCATCCTTAACCAACAAATGTCACGTGCTGTTACTTTTTTGTGACATGCTTGTCTATAACAGGAGAAAAGTCCACAAAACGGCTGGTGAACTTGTTCCACCCCCTCATTTCAAATTCTGCTTTCAGGGAACTATTGTAATATGTATTAAGCTGCTACTATGTACCAAGTGGTTTAGAATACTAATATGTACTGGGTTTGGAATTCCAAAAGTAAGATTATCTACAGATCAACTGGAATGATTGCGAGATATAACGAGGAACTATAAACAAATTTAAGACCATTATAAGATGAGTAGTAATATGAACAGATTAAAATATGAAGAGGTCAAAGGAAGCACAGACATTCAAGTTAGCTGTGCTTTTTCGAGGTCATCCATCAAAGTCTCAGGAAGGACACAATGGCCACAATATTTCCGCGCTGCCCAGGCTGCCTGTTGGCCATTGAGACCTTTAGCGTATGCATCCATGAACCGCTGTGAGCGATTTGCAAAGCTTACAACACATTATTCGTGAGTAAACATAATCACAGGAGACAGTGCAAAACTGACCATCTCATTGACGCAAGAGGGATTGCATCAAGGGCTGCCAATGCATATCTCTCAAGGTGATCTTCTCATGGTGATTCCGGATTTAATCAACTAGTAGAGTCATTTAGTGTAGCCCAGCACTGCTCTATGAAATTGAGCTCGCAGTGAAACTTCAGCAAGAAAATGAGCCAAAAACCATGAGCCTCACACACAGGTCCAAGAATAGTGTCAACATCTTGGAAATCTGGTTGATTGAAAAGAAGTCGGCAGCAGCAGCAGTCCAATGCAGGTGGGGCACATTTGAAGTTTTTGCATTTAGTGCATAACTTTTGCATTTCCTCTGTTTCACTGACTCTAGCAAGTGTGGGAGACTCTTAGCAAGATTGGCAATCCACGACAATGATAACTTCTGCTTAGCCCCCATGCAACTGGCATGTTCAAGCAAGCTATGAGGTTTCTTCATGATGCAACACACTGAAATTGACATGTTTACACATTATTTTGATTAAATTGATTTCACTACATCTTCTTATACATAAAACTGACTTTCTCATGTCCTGTACTAACTAATTTAAAACATTTCCCTGGAAATACTTTTTCAATAAAGTGTCTACATGCTATGGGGAAATAGATTTTGTAAAACATTTCTTGTTTTGGACATTGTCATGCTGGTCATGTGACATTTGTTGGTTATGGATGAATTCTACCTTATTAGTACAGTACAAACCAAGACTACATGACGGCGAACGTAGTGTACAAAGATACGTTACTCTAATAGGTTTCTGCTTCTCAAAAACGCGGCGCAGCCGCCAGCACTTGTACTTAGAAAGGCAATGTGTCCAAGTACTGAGGCATGAATAGCACCTTATGAAGTCATGGTGTCATGGGTTCGAACCTCTAGTCATCAGTTGTGATTTTTATCCGAATACGGATCCGGCTAAACACCTCAGGGATTTTTCGAAAAAATCTCGATATTTATCCACATACACCTGAGGCATTTTTGGATTTTTGCCCAAGTTTTATCCGCACCGGCGTCAGGGATTTGGTGGAGCTTTCAGGGGTCCTCGAGCACCTCACATGTATAATAAGAGGAACGATGATCTAGATTTATCGGTTCCTTTGCCTCCACGTTGTTCGTTGGTCGGATCTTAGCACTGTCTTAGCACGTTAGCATTTACACGGATGCAATGCAAATTGGTAGGACAGAAGTCAATCTCTGATTGTGTCGAGAGCCGTGTGAAAAGGTGTCCGTCGCCGTTCGGAACCATTGACAGGATGGGGGATTCCCATTGGATCAGAGCTTTTTCGTGCTTATGGGTTGCCTGGGTCTTACGGCCCCGTGAAAGATTTGCACAGATCGTCGATTGCAAGCGGGGGACACCAAGTCCGTGGGCATAGTGATCTAGCCATGTATAGCTTCTCGTGGATTCACATGGGCGCTATGTTCATGGACAAGATGGCAGAAAATCTGGAATGGAAGCTCTAGTCGATATATATGAATAGTCAACATACATCGGTTATTCTGCGTGGTCGTAAAATTATTAGTACAGCAGTAGACAAATATTTCAAGCTAGACAGTTCAAGATAGGTATAAATGATACAAAGAAACATACCGAACAGAAAACAGAAATGCCCAAGAAAAGATGAAGATTAAGAATCAAGTTTGATGCCATCCTTCATCTGGCCGTCAAACGTAGTACTGATACTCAATTGTGTAAGCGTACCAGTATTCTGAGGTCGGGCAGGTGAATTTGACCTTGAGGGATCTGGGGATCCACCAATTCTGGGGGTAATTAGACCACTACCCCCGAGTCCGAAGACAAAGCCACCACTGAGACTATCCATATTGTTATATCCTGCAAAGGGAGGCAAGAAATTAACCACAGCCCTGAATCTTTTCTTTATTGAGGTTCTTACCTGGTACCAGGACGTTATCCCAGAATCCACTGCTGAGAATGTTGTCCATCGTGAGTGATCCCATGCTGTTTTCAGAGGGATTAGGCGCCATTGTCGGCGGGAAGGTGGACATATCCGCAACGGGCCCCATCTCACTCTCAAACTGATAATCATTTAGCAGATATGATGGGTCTGCTGCGTAATTTAGTTGCTGGCTGTAGCTAGGAGGCGGCCTCATATCTCCCTGCGAAGGGTCCTGGTATGATGCGGCATCGCCGTTCATCTCGGCCTCAGCTTCATCCTTACTGTGGCTGACATTCGACTTCGCGGATAGAAGAGCGCGGAGGAAGCTGCTGTAAAGGGCTGGGGTATGTGTTGGATTAGCCGCGATCCTTTCCAAGGTGTCTGCGACATCTTGAACCAGAGAAAGCGCGGCTTGCTCATTGTCGATGAAAGGTTTGAACTCGGATCGTATGAACTAAAAGAAAAATGGAAGTAAGCAGTATACGGCGGTCTGAAATAAAAAACAGACCTTCAAGAGGCTTAATAATGCGTACGACGTAAAGACGAAGTGAGAGTCTGGCGCGTATTTCATGTAACCTCGGGGCGACAGCTCATCACGCACAAGGGTGGCACAAGCGGTTGCCGAGGAATAACAGCGGACAAAGAAATGGGCAATGTCCACAGGAGAACGGTCCAATGCATTTTGAAGACCGAAAGAATTGAGCACAAGCATTCCGTAATGAAAATAGAATGAGGAGACGAGCTTGGTGTATTCGGCTTCGGGGGCTGACAAACCTGAAGAGCAGAATTAGCAACGTAGGAACAAAATCAGGAGAAACACCCAACCATCCGCTGGTCGTAGCACGGACTGCTGCCTCCATGTAAGGATCTGCGCTTCGAAGGTTTTGATGATAAGCAGGTAGTCACAATGTTCGTGCAACCCAGACGCGGTTTCAGTACCGGAATGCAAGAAATCTAGACATCGCGACAGAATACGTTGCATTTCCTGCCATGTGTCTTTAGTCTTCTGGGCGCTGTCCGTTCTATCCATAAAATAAACGCACACTATATGTCGCAAGCAATCCATCTGAGGGCATAGCGAACTCAGATTGACTCCACTGCATGGCATTGCGAATAATAGAGCTATTCTGTATTAGTCAATGAACCCGAATTGCGGAAGCAACGTACTCTTCTTTGATAGAATGGGGTTTTCCCATTTGCGCACTAAGGCTCCGATCCAGACAGTAACACAAGATCCACGTCCGCTCTCGATTGTGTACCTCAAGGTCACGCGCTTTGCCTTCTTGAGTATCCTGACTGTGAACAGCCGTTTTCCTATGCAGGTTGAGATCGATCGCCATTCTAGTTACAGAAAATAATACGTAAGTTCATATGTCGCTACGAGCGAAGGAGGATCGAACCGGATAGCCATGCCTAGAAGGAGCCAAGTCCTATCCTGCTCATATCGCTCAGCTGTGCCACAACCCCATAGAGAAAGGAGGAGATAAGCCTGCACGATCTCCACAGACTTATAACCTCGAGCAGGTACACTGAACGCAAGCTTCTTGGCTAATTCCGTCAGTCGAGAATGCAGTTCCGGCTTCGCAGTGTAAAATTTGCTCGCAATGGAACATACTATGACAAAATCAGAGAGATCTGGAATATAAAATAGAACACAACGTACTAGTGGTCAACAGAAAGGGTGACCGGGAGCAGACCAGGGAAGGTGTATGAAATTTTCGATCAAGAAGCCTACAATGCATCTGATCATGAAAACAATCAATGTTATGAGTATACAATGCTAGTGGGCGAACCCACATTAATGTGATCAAAGTAACTACAAACAAAGCAGTCAGCCAACATTGATGTCCAAGACAACAACGCACATATTGAACAAGGCCACCACATTGTCCGTTGAGACAAAGGTGAGCATTTCAGGTTGAACTTGACGTTCAATATACAGTCTGCGAAGCGGCAAAATAGTCATCGGTCCTAGAGAGGGGTGAGTTTAACAAGGAGAGTAATAGCGGATTTTGCAAACCAGGTTTAAAATAGTTGTCAGCTGCAACTCCGACTCGCGGATGGTCATCGTCTTTGATTCGGGCAGTCAAGGTACTAGCATTTGGGTTCTGCTTCCTGCGATTCGCTAGGCTGGCTTCCGCCAGAAGTCCGAGAGGATTTAAGGAATTGTCTGGCAGAGAATGTAGCTTCGGAGACCCGGGTGGAATTTGTTGATACGGCGATGTTGGAGGTGTTGGAGATGGAGAAGCAGCAGCGATAAGGGCTTGGGTTGAAGCAGTTGGGCCAGCGGGTGAGGGCGAACGTGACACCATTCCTGACGCAATGCTTGGGTTGCCAATAGAGCGTAAGACTGTGTCAAGCGTCCGTTCCATCTTTCTCAAAGATCGTGTCAGAAGTTCATGTTTCCTAAACATAATATGTGACAGGGGTGTTGATAGTGATTTGAGATACTCACTTGGAGGACCGCTTCCCTCGGTTTGATTCCTCGAAAACACATTCATGATTACCTGTCAAGCAGCGTTTACAGGGGCCTCCCTGCTCTGCGCCAACACACTTCATCTTCAGACGACGACACACGGTACAGGCGCTAGGACAGAAATAAGTGAGTGTCATTGACAGGATAGGGGGTAACTTACCGCGACCCTCTAGTCGGCTTAGCCTTGGGTTCGTCCTTTTCCGCCGTTGACTCAGTTCCATCATCTTTCCGAGGCTTCTTCCTACTATCACTGATAAGGCCATTCGATATTGTAGATGCTGGTCGCTTTCCGTTCCCGTAAGATGGGGATGGATAGGCGTGTTCTGTGGGTGGTGTTCCAAGGGTATCGGAACCTTGAGAAGAAGGGGAGGAATATGTCGTGGTAAGGGAGAGATGTGGAGGAAGATGGTGGGGGGCTTGCTGATAGCCGGAATTTGGATAATAGGGTGGATACAACGCAAGCGCCGGGTCGATAGGAATCGACGGGGATGGAGGTGGCTGCATCATCTGAGACTGAGACATAGCTTGGTCATGATGCGACATTGTGTGATCCTGGCAGTGGTGCTGGTGACGATATATTGGTAGATGCACAGTAGTGGAAAGATTCGACCTATGAAACAATGTGAAGAGTAAGCAATGTCCGACATTGACATCATGCACACGAAGTAAAAAGAAGCACACGGCAGTGCACATCGTACACCGATAGGTGAAGGGACTCCTTGAATAAGTGAGAGTAGATTGAACACTTACCCGAGTATATAACAGCGAGAAACTCAGCCCCCTATCCGGCCTCAGATTAGCTCTGAAATCAATGCCTACGAACGCGTGGTAAGAATGAAAAATTGTGAACCTATAACCCCGGATTGAATTCCCTCGAGCAGAAACCTAGAACAAGTATTGACACAAGACTGAAAATTCCACGGAGATCTAAGGTCAGCAGAAACTGATCGTAGTGTGATGATAGCCTGATGCCGCGAAAAGCGATGAGTACACAGTATTTTACTGCGCCCAATGATGATCTTTGCTCGCTGTGGTCGATGGTGTAGGAGAAAGGACGGCGAGGATGACTGCTGTCATCTGAAGGGGCAATTGCAATCTGTGTGACATGTCACTCTCAAGTCATGCCCCTCAGCTTACACTCAGCGACGTGGGTTCTGGGTACCCAAAATATATCGCTGCCGCGTTATGGATCAACTTAGTGGCAATAGATCGATTCTATAGCCACCGTGATGCATATTCCTGGGTCTAAGGCTCCAACTATTTAGCATATGTATAGGCTCCACGGGCAACTCTAAGTCCCTATATAAGGAAGGTGATCGGACAACCATTGGTACTTGTTTGGCTGGAGAGTGCGGTAACCATCACCTAGTACGGGCCCTATATTAGACTCCTACTAGGTGATGGTTACTAGTACTGGTGGTCAACATAGTGATATGTTGCACATCAGCAAAATCAAGGATCGACTTATTTTACTTATTTGGCTTGAAGCCCAATTAAGGAAAATAAGTTCATTTTTTCCCTTAAAATTGAGGACCATTAAGGACATATAATCAAATAAACAGTATAAGCAACATGTAAGAAAATTAAGGCTGTAAGGAGGTTATAAGGCCTTAAAACCTTAAGGACTCCTCAACTTGTCTTTGAAATTTCTTCCAAGTCCCTCTCAGCATTTCCCGAAAATGGAAATTCAAGCTCAGCATCATCAGGCCATGTCACACTGTTTGAACACACTACCAGCATCAGACCAGCATCATTGAGGGACCAGGAGAACCCACCACTGTGAGCCCCTGCTCACAGGGTGGATGAGTTATACTGGAGCAACAACGATGAATGGCCAGCACTTGTCACCCATCCTAGCCCTATGATCCACTGCTCGTGGGGTGGATCTCAGGTGCTAGCAGCCAACAACAAGCAATGGAAAGGGGAATGATGAATAACAAACAGGAGCCAGGACCTGAGGGATGAAGGGAGGAGAACAATGAAGACAAATGATGAAGATGATGAACAAATTGAATGAACCACCACCACCACAGCACCCCACTGCAAATGACTGTTCTCAGGGTGGAAACAGGGACAGGGCTGCAGGGGGGATGAAGGACAATGATGCGGGGCAGCGACCAGTAAGAGGACAGCAATGGAGCAAAACACAAAAAAGGTGAGTTTTTTTTCTTCTTTTCTCATTTCATTTCCTCATGACTAACAAAAATCTTAGATAGTGATTTTACTATTGATGATGATGGTGGGCGCCCCCTGATCAACCCCCACAATGCCATGCCCTGACAACAATGATGAATGGCACACCCCCCCGCCACCAGCCTCATGAGCAACTGCTTGTGGGGTGGATCACGGGTGGAATGATGATGGTGATGGGGAGGAACAATGATTGGGGGTGATGGGGAACATTTGGAAAAGGGTGTCGAGTGGGGTAGTGGTGGTAGGGCAAACAAGAACAACAGGAGCAGGGGAATATCAGGAGCAGGGATGGAACCATAGTCAACCATGTACTTCACTGTATTTGCATAGTAGCATATATATATTATTCTTATTTTTTTGCTTAAACTTCTGCTTAAGTTTCCTTATTGGAATTACTAGGCAGCCTCCTAAGAGCAGATACCTGCCTGAAAGCAGTTTAAGTAGTGATATAAGCATGATTAAGGGGCAATTAAGGGAAACCTGCTTAATTCAGGAAATGACCCTTATTATTTTAAGGATAATTTCCTTAATAGTCATTTCCTTACTCTTGCTTAATTTCCACTTTAAGCATAATAAGTCAGTGTTGGATTTTCCTGATGCAAATATAGTACTGCTTTTTTCCTGATGCCATAATCCATTTATTAAACTTGAGACTGGAGGCTGGAGCACATAGATAAAATTCTCCTATAGTTGAAATGTCCACCCCAGCTTGAAAATCAGAGATACTCATAGAAGCAATTGCAAGCAAATTTGAGACTTCTCATTAGTGACCTAAATCCATTGACCTCGCCATGGCCATCATGCATCAGTTCCTGGGCCAAACCTGACAGATCAATTAATCAAAGGTAAGATACACTGGGTGCAGGGGAGGATACTCCTGGCAAAGTATTATGTCAGTATTCATCAGCAAATCCTGGGCTATCTATGGGGCTCTGCAGCAGTGCTACATAGAGCCTGTAGTGACCCATAGTGCCCATAGTGCCCATAGACACATTTATCTTCTGTATAATAGCCCCATAGTGCTACTGCAGTACTCCCATAGCTCTACCACAGTACTCCCATAGCTCTACCACAGTGCTACATAGCTCTACTGCAGTGCTACCACAGAACTACATACTAGTGGTAGGTCTCCATCACTGTGAGCCTGGTAGGGTATGAATTTCAGCTGTTTAAGTAACAAAATAGGAAATATCTAATATAAATGGCTGAATATATGGTGGATGAATTTGGGATTAATTTTCATACTGTAACTTTCAAACCTCAAATGGATGGAAGTCAGACATTTTTTATTACAGCTTTTTCATAAATGAATAAGATGAAATTTCTTCTTGTAAATAAATGAATTATAGGGATGGTTTTAATACCATAGATTTCAAACACCAAATGGATGGAAGTCAGACAT
>QLOK01019856.1:0-13048 GCA_003313805.1 Tricholoma flavovirens
TTTCATTTACCTTGCCAACTTGGAATGCCATATTGCTATCGCTATCGCTATCATATCCGATTCTTCTCGGGTTCATTCCTTTATTCCGATTCGATTGGATTCGCCATCAGATACCAAGTACTACCTAAAGCTACAGCTAGCGCTGTAACCTGCAACCAAGTACTACTACTACTGTTAAAGCAAAACATGTAAAACGCAGAAGAAAAAAAAAGCCCCGACATCAAGTCAAAAAGTTCATAACCCCATGAATTTCGTTCTCGTCCAACAGCAGTGACAAAATAACAAATAGCATCCCACAGCCCAGATAAGATATCGATGTGTGTGGAGGAAATAAAAAAGATTCGTTGAAAATGCGAAAGGTCCGTGTATTGAGTGGTGAAAGGAAAAATGCTTGGTGAGATGAGATGACAGATGACATGACATGAGATGGTTGGAATGGAATGAGATGTCGTTGATGAGAAATTCATAATGATAAAAAAAAAAAAAGAGAGGGAGAGAGGTCGTGCATATGAGTTGCGTCATGCAGTGTACGTGTCCATGTGCGTGTGTGCGTGGAGGGTATATTGAATGACAGAAAGAAAGAATGATGAATGATGATGAATAAACGTCAAGGGTCGAATAGAGGGGAGGGAAAGGAGTCAAGCTAGAGACGAGATGCGCGACCTTAGCTTCCTCTGTGCCCTGAACACGCCGAATCGTATACGGAGGGACACTGCTTGCCACTCACGGCGAAGAGCCTGTGTGCACGTCGGGGTCCACCTCTCCCCCTCTACTTCTCGTTCTAGATCCCTCCCTCTCCTCTCGCTTAGTCCTCGTTCTAAATCTTCTTTCTCTTGGTACAGAGGGGACTCTAGGGGGAGTGGGTGATGGTGTGCGGCGGGTGATGGTGAGTATAAAGAGTCGTTGGCGGAAGTGGAGAGCACGGTGACGGTAGTAGCGTCGTCTGTTATAGAATTAGCTGACCATCGTTTCCGTTCTTTTGAATGGCTTCGTGTGTTGTTTGTGATTGGGGGAGAAGCAAACTTTGTTCTGGTTGACTTTAGGATATGTGAGACACCAGTTGACTTGCGTGATACTTTGTTTTCCTTCTCGACAAAGGCCTCGTGTTCGAACTCCTCGTACTCGTCAAAGACGGTGTCATCAGAGTCGAGAGTAGTTGATTGGGGTGGGGAGTTGTGGAAGGGCTGTGGTTGTGGGTGATAGGAGTAGTTTGGGGAGTAAACAGGACGGGAGAAGGAAGAGGGGCGTTTGTTGTTTACGCGTCCGTGAGTTGGGTACTCTCCAACATCGTACTCGTCGTCATCCTCCACGTCCAACGCGTCTTCGTCGATGAGTTCCCACCTTGGACGAGAAGGTAGGTTGCAGCCGTAGCTAGATTGGCTAGAGTGGCGCTTTGAAGAGATTGGTTGGTGTGCGATGGGGAAGTGACGATAATCAGGGTCGTGCAAGTCGCCATTACGGTCGACATACGCGTGTACGTTTGAAGAGGACGCAGAAGAGGAAGAGTAGGAGGGGTCGAGTATGCGAGAGATATCAGCTGCGCGTGCAGCAGAGTGTTTGTTAGAGTGGAAAGGGGAAGTTGGTCTAGGAGACATTTGAGACGACGAGGGAGGAGGAAGAGGGAGAAGGATGATTGGCATGAATATATACAAAAGGACAAAGCGGGGAGGCTTTGAGATTGCCGATGGAGTCCCAGACTTTCTTTTTTAAACATCCCAATCTGTAATCTACCTTCCGTACCACCCGGTATTCCCTTTTAGGGAATCGAACCGGTTCATCTCTCCTCGTGAAGAACACACTCCTCCTAACCATGTCAATGTCTTCCATGCCCTTTGCTCGAGTCACTCTATCTATCTCTGACTCATTCATCGGTCATCTATCTAACCCGGTCGTACCTCGCTTACTAACCCCTGCCATCCCATCCCGCCGTTTCCCCGCGCCCCGTGCCCCCCCCCCCCCCCCCACAACTGCGCTCCGAGGGCAGTGTTCGCAGCTGACCTCGTGTTAACATTACCTCCCTGGCTATACCTAAGCGGTCGGCCGAGTTATACCCATCATGAAATCTAAACCTCTTTTCGTAATCTAATCGCAATCTCATCTAATCGTGGCTGCCTCCAGGCAACTGCACATGTCTCTTTTCTCTGCCACTCCTCAGGCTCGCCCTTTCCATAGAACGTTCCTCATCTGTCCCTTTCTGTCTTTCGCCACTACTGCGTGCCTACCCTGTTCCAACCGACTCTTCGACAGCTTCCTCCTCTTATCACGAGGTTACCACCCTGTTTTGGTGTGTACAGCTGTTCTTCATATACCTTATTCCATTCCATTCCATTTCTCCCTGTTCTCTATGCTGTACACTCCTGGTTCGTTCGTTCGCTCGTCTGTTCTTACACGTTTCCGGAACATTCGCGTTCTACTACACCTTCTGACTCAACCTCCGGATCTTCCTATCTAATGCTATACATCTCTCCCACCAAAAACAACCAACCTACGTTTCCTCGGCATCGGCCAAGTTCCTCCATCTTGATCGCCTTATCTACCTTCATCTGTACAACCTCGCTCGGTCCGCGGGCCAGGGCGTGGGTATTTGTTCGGGTGGTGCTCTGTTGTCTCAGCATCCTTTTTTCGTCAGATTTCGAGCCGGGATCGCGAATTTCGTATTGACCCACTTTGTTCTCGGGCGAAACTTGGGTCACCGGTGTTTTTTTTTTTTTTTTTTTACCTCTAACTCGTTCCTCATAGCTTAACCACGATACTCCCCGGTAATTTCAACTTTACTTAGTATCAACCAGTAAGCAACATTTGCCTCCCCGGTCCTCATTCCCTCCGTTCCTATCTCTGTACGCATCCCATCGGCCGTCACTGATTGCTTACTTCTCGGACATTACATGGGGAACAATGCTATTTATAGGTCCGCCGGCAACAATCTAAGTATATATCTTGCACACGCCCTTTTCGAACTAGTATGTAGGAGGGTGGAGGCTCACGTCTATGCTATGCGATGGAGCTGGAGTTCATGCCCTTCTATTTTGTGCGTACAACAAGTGGTTCCATTGGACGTCTTCAATTCTGCCGAGATCGCCGTATGTTGCAGTTGGGCTCGACGAAGCAGAATCATTTGTGCGCGTGACTCCATTTCGATATCTTCTGTTCTGGTGTCTTCTATAGCAATGATCAACATTTCGACCGAGACCGCCAGGTTGTGGATGGCATCGCGTTCAAGAACCAAGAATATGTAATTCAACTCGAAGTGAAGCTTGCATCCACATCCAACAACCGGCGCTCATAGCGCAAACTCCAAACTTCAGGCTTCAGAAAGAACGAATTCGAACAGGTTATGACTGGGGTCGGCAGACGTATGACGTGCCGATGAGATGCGTCACGGGGGTATTAGAGTCTGACATCGACAGTCTATATTTACATCATGTGCCACGTCCGTACCTTGTAACTTACGGCGTACACGGGCGATCGAGTTGCAATTTACGATCACGATCATTACAATCATATGCCAGTTGCCAAGTGCTCGTACATAAGCGGTTCCAAAGGTACGCATATACGCCCTGGGCACGTCAGGATTCAGGATCGATATAATAAGATACAGGTTTTGACAAGCGGCTGGTTCAAAAGTTATGTGTGTCATTCTTATTTTTTGAGCTTTGGTGCGGGGACCTGGTTCATAATGTCTACATGTCGTCACAACTTCCTAGTTGGACAACATAAGGTCGATGGATATGTCAGCTTTAATTGCACGCCGAGCGAGGTCGTCATCCATATCATTCATCTACTCCAACTTATAACATAACTTGAAGTATACATCACGACCTTACTAAATCCTGGGCCCGTTTCTACGGCGATTGGCATAAAATAAGTTGCTCGGATTTGTCATCCCTCCGTTTCCACTTTGACGCCGTTTCACACTTGTTGTTGGAATAGGGCAAGTCACGGTTTCCTTGGTAAGCTGCCATGTACATCATTATGGTGTATACATAAGTACAGTATAGTCTAAGAATGATATGTAAGCTTTGAATTGTAAGATCTTCCGAAAGAGTCAGAGCTCAGCTCGAGTCATGCCAGTGAAACCTCTCGGACTCCCGAGTTGTCACTCAAGCTATGTAACCTGGTTTGCCTCTCGGTTTGGTTCTGATCGTGATGATTCTTGGAGTCATAGTCATACTTCCAAACTCTTAGTACACATGCAATTCTGATATTCTAAATCAAGAGATGAAAGGTAAAGATTCCTTACTATAGGGAATGTGCTTCTACATATGTATATTGAAGTCTGAGTACTAGTACCAGTGCATCAGAAGAATCAGCTCGACGACGACTAAGGATGCAGTAGCCACCGTGACGGCTATCCGCTATAGCGAGAGCTAGTAGAACTTCTCGAATTCTTACTACGTTACGTGCTCCCGACATATGCCATGTAGTAGGGAGCACATGCGCATTATGGGCATTATCGGGACGATGCTTGCCTTGGCTCAGTTCGATGGCCCAGGGAAGTCAAGGCTGTGGCTTGTCATCGATTCATCGATACGATGGTATCGTAGTTCATTTATCATCCTACCTTCTCGGAAGTACATCTTATAACTATCAGTATAGCTGGTTAGAAACACCTAACACCTCGGAACGAAAAACCCGAAAGCTGCCGACTCGAGCTGGGGAAGAGCACACGTTAGCACACGAACAACAGGTTATACTCACACGTATGTACACGAAAAATTGACAAGACATACGAGGGACCCGTTGTCGCCATATGCATGACGCAGATATCGGTCGAGCTGCAAACTTTTTTTTCACTTGGGAAATAAAGAGTGATGGGATTTCCAATGCTGTAACGCGAACCAGATTGCAAGCATATGGCGTATCGCCAAGCTTTGAAAATCACTTGTAAGTACCCAGCCCTGTCAAGCCGGGCCCGAGTGCCAGTGTGAACGATTTCAGAATTCGCGATGTGGCGTCCAAGTTGAGTAGATGAAGTGATATGATAACCGATTACATCTTAATCTAATCTCTCACCGTCCGTGATCACATGAGAGGAACTCGTTCCGACTGTGCGCGCGAACCATCACGGTGAACCGGGGCACACTGGGTCATCCGAGTCTGCCACTGGCAGCGAAGGTCGGTCGGTGATTTGTGCGAAGCAGATTTGTGAACAGCTTCGGTCGACGGTGACTGACATATACAAGGTCCCAGGTCCAGGGAGTTATGACATCCGCTGCCCTTTAGGCCCCGGATCCTGTGAACGTTCAAAATTGGGTGGCAAGGAACGTCATCTGATTGGGATCGTAATTTCGCTTGTCACTCGCCGCTGAACACCAAATTTAATGTAGAATTTCAATATACTATTCCGCGACAATACTTATCATCGTCTTGACAGTCGCGTTGAAAAGGTATGTCGCCACTACTTTAACTTTAAGTCGTTTGTAACATGACACAGTCGCGTTAGTCAACTTCGCCGTGCGTTGGTGAGCTCAAACATAGAATAGGTGCCGCCCACGAACTTGAAGATGGATGTCACGGTTGATTTTTCATACCCGTTCGAAACATGAACGTACGTTAAGTCCATTTCGACCGAGTTCATGATCGTGATAAAATATGATAGGCTGGAACAGTGAGTGTACCATTGTTCGGCTAACTTGAATGTGAAATTTGAATAATATCAGGCTTGCCACCTGGATGTTGGGAACATGTGAACCAGCTGAACTTGAATGATGGGCTGGTTCAGGCTCGGATGGTTCTGTTGCATCATATATAAAGCAGCCTTGGCTCGGATTTTACGATCGTGATGATGAAATGGAAAGCGGGTTTACTAAAGTATGTTGTTGTTATTCATTTTTCATTCATTAAGAACCACGGTGTGAACACGATCGTTCAAGACTTTCAGGATTCATGCAGTCCCCCGCGCTCGTCGCAGGACAGTGTGGGAGAAACAGGAGTGTTGTATTCACAAAAGCATCTCACGCGTTCAGCGAGATACAAGCATGTATACTTTTCATCTCACGTTCTCACCCAGCCCGTTACAACTGATTCATCCATCTTGAAGTTCCAAATTTATAACGACGGAACGGACAGTCTTCCGCTCGCGAGAAGCTCCCGATGCCAACACTTGTACACACAAGCAGAGACACTACTCGCTCCCCCACGAAATGACATCAAATAAAGAAATTAACAGGGCGGCTGGTGAAAAAGTACCGGGGGGCGTATATATCCTCCGAGCATCCACGGACCGGGTCACGATCGCGTTCAGGTTCTTATAAACACAAGATGCATTCGAGTTGGCGCTCCCTTTGTTTAGCTTAGCACCTTCCGTGCCAAGAGCCCACCCAGCAGGTGCCGCTGTCAACGTGTCGGGTCCACGAGGATTTTTCTGTCAATGCAAGAGTCAGCAGGCCAAGGCGATCTAGGCCGTGTTCGCCTTACATGTGGTGCAGGGGTGGTCACCATCGATAATCTGCTTTGACTCGCTCTTTCACTACACAGGTATACGTTTGTTATCGTCCTCGAGGATCCGATCCAGCAAAGATCTGGTTTCACAAACGGCACATCTTGGGCATCGATTCATATCGAAGCATTATACGAGTTCAGCGAAGACAACCGTGGCTAACGATGATATTGATCGGGATGGCGATTATAACAGGACTGGTTCAGATATCGGTTTGTGTAAGCCTGAGAATATGACGTCGTATTTTTGTGCGCCTTCCCTCTGTTTCACACTTCACACTTCGCACATCTGAAATTAGATCCGGTGATTTAAATTGATTAGATAAGGTAACGGTCTGTGGTTTAAACATGATAATGATAGCCGGAATAAGCCGTTGAAGCTTGCATCTATCGATAGCGATATGCTATGCTAGATTTTTTCGGTGAATGTTTAGTTTAGAGACCAAGTGGTTACAAGAATTTGAACGGTTTGAGTAGTTCTTTGAGCTGCGGTTTAGGCTGTGTTTTGTTTGAGCCTTAGGATCAAAGGAGCAGCAAGTTACCGGGCTTTCAAAAGTATGTAATAATTCGCAGGGTCTGCCACGCAAATCCCTTTCTCAGGCTACTTCTACTACATCTTGCTTTGTCTACGTTGAAACGTTGCGCGTCCAAGTCAGATGTCTCTTGCCTTCTTTGTTCTAGTTCGATTCGCCTCGAGGTCGTTGCTAGCAAACCAAACGTCCATGTCGAATTTCTGAGTCCTGTTTGCCCGGGCCTGTTCTGCGGAATTAGCTGTACAACAGCATCTATCTCAGCTGACCATGTCTGTCCCAAGTTCCGCCTGTTCTTGATATCCGTTCCGTGCTTCACCTTTTGCATGTGTTCGAAAAACTGACACCGAACAGACTTTCCGTTTATGTTCATCTGACCAAGGACCAAGGAATGCTTTGTTCAGATTTTCATATCTGAGCCGTATCGCCTTGTCGTTCTGAAGATCCGCCCGTCTGGAAAGGCTTTTCGCTTGATAAGCAATTCGTTGGTGGATGACAGAGTAACGATCATGTATTCAAGAAAGCTGTTGAACCCATGGCTTACGACCACGGAACTCCGTTCTCCAATATGAATGCACCTGCGTGGGTGTATACAGTCTTTCTTTGTCCTTCCCGTCGCAGGTCGCTCCTATATTCCAATTCCCAAAATCAGTGTGCAGTTTCTCATCGATCCTCATCCAAAAGTAATATCCGTTCTTTGCTGGCTGTTGACGGTGTGGCCAGCGTGTCTCGAACCAGACGTTACCATCAAGAAGGCCCTTATCCTGTAATTCAAATGTCCAGAGATGAAGAACAACATCCACATTCAAAGCGCGTCCCACGGTCCATTCGCCCACCATGCAACACGTGTAGGCTCAGTCTTCCAGCCCTATCCAGGAATAGGATTCATCTTGACGGTACTTCCCCCAGCACGTGTGTTGTCCGGCAAAGTCCTGTTTATGCTTTATGCTTTGTGTTCTCGCGATGGGTCAGCAACTTGTGACAGCTAGCACTCTGCTCTTCAAACTTCTTGCACGGAAATTACTAGGCCGGTGATCATTGTCGTGGTGTGGATGCACAAGATTCTCGTTCTTTCTGATTCGTTGCCTTCGATTAGTCGTCAGATCTCGAAGTCTTGCAGAAGATCGTGGGAGGCTTTTGGACGGGAAGAACAACTCCACTCCTGTTGTGGAGAGCGAAGGAAAGGCAGAGTTAGGTGTAGAAGTTGCCAAAATTCTGTCCTTGTGCGTAATCCAAGCTTGTCGATGCGGTCGCTCACTTCTCCTATACTAAGCAAGCGGCTTAGTTCAATGGTTCATCAACGAAGACGGATCATGATGTCGAAGAGCTTCAACTTCAAGCTTCAAGGGTATATACCCGCCAAATTATTGATCAATGAGTTGGATGATGCTTACTAGAACTTTATCACGTGGGCGTTCTCCAAGTTGACCAACTTCAGCCAACTTCCTGGCGGTGGGAAGTTCGCATCGCGAAGACGGTTGGATGACAGCAGTCATCGACATCGTGAATATTTGCTGTCAGTTCTGCTCCACGTTTCTGTATCAGTTGACCTGTAGTGCAAATTTGAAACAAATTATTCTTCTGATATCCAAACGTCATGAGTATGATGGGACCCTGGGAGAGGCGGGCAACCCTAAACACGAGTTATCTTATCTCAGACTTTCAAAATCGGATCCAGACCAATATACACACTTATTAGTGTTTTAACTAGCATGATCTGGTTTCAGTCAAAATTCTTGATCCCATTGTGTACCTATACGTCGTTCTCAGTCTCCAACGGCAAGAAATTCCGAAAATAATTGGAAATTAGCATGGCAATTTACATACTAAGCGCCACGAGTCTGTCCATGCTGTTGCAGAAATCGGCCGAGAGAGCGTCATGGCCCCTGTTGTTCGGCACGACGCCGCATGTAGACGCCACCAACTATTCAAGAAACTTGTCAGCTGCGCAAAAAAAAAAATTAGTGGAAAAAGGTATTACCACACCGTGGAATACTCGAGTTTGTACTGGATGTTCGCTATCTCGTTTCATAAATGGGGTACCATTGGATGACTGAGAATAACCAAGGCTCGGACGTTACTTGACGCGTACCGAGACAACGATTTCAGGCACCTAGAGGTACTTGTTAGAGGGTTGCTGTGCCAAGAATATGCTCCGGGAGGGCGATCAATCCGTCAGTCGTATGTTGTATTATTCTTCAGTGTCCCGTCTTGATGCGAACTGGTTCAGTAGGTTAAGGCTCGGGTGAAAATTTCCTTTCAAGTGCAGTGGGTAGTGAAAACGCGGAGAAACGTGGGGGACTAGATATCTTGCCCTGGTGAAGGGACCGATCAGCTTTGACCTGGGTGCCGAAATTCGAGGTGGAGCATCTCAGGGATGGTTCTTTATTTTCCAATATATGACGGGGAGCTGCCACAACATGCGATGTATCGAGAACAGTGCGCTGTTTGAAGCGATACAGGTCATAGCATTATCTTGTACACATCGGGTCCAACGCCAGCATAGCTGTGTCGATTATCACATGCAATTTGGAGAGTCACCTCTTCGGGATCCCTGAAGTTTGAGAATTGTTGATCAGCATGCAGACTACATGCTCCACGATCACTGATGCTTGTTTAGCGTACTTGGGCGGACAAACTTATGTCATAGAAAGGGCGCTGGAGGGTGGAGCTGTCAGAACCGAACGTCGCGAAAGAAGACCGCCTGGAAATGAACTCATCTCGGTGCTGTTGTGTACCGGAACAGACAAAGCATAAGTTCAAGGACAGCGTACCAATGACGGCAAGGCCTCTGCTCAAGTCAATCCAAACAGCATGTTGAATGAAAGTCTGACTTGGGGTATAAAGTAACGGGTCGAGATATTCATGTACTTGCGGATTTATGGTCCGTGTGTTGACCGGTTCGTAACAGTTCGCAAGACAGTGTTTTTTGGAGATTTGAGGGTTGGAGGGTCGATTGAAAAGCAGGCCCTAATTTGCGGGTTCTAGACCCCTGTCAACGATCATTCATTGTAACGTGTACACGCACTAGACCGGGATATATGAGAAGAAGGTAAATTCGATCAAAAGCTAAGCTTCGGCATAAGGAGCTAGAGTCGTGGTTGGCCAGAAGGAACGAATATTCAGGCTGGAAGCTGCCAAATGTCACTGTTGTAGCATGATGTGAACGGCCGTCATGCGGTGGTCGATGTTGACGGCTGGTAATAGTCATTGGCACGAGATCTGAAGCTTGAAGCCCGACAACGGAAATTAACAAAAACCGAGCAGATGACTCGGACGGTGGACTTACGGCGAAGGACAAACTGTTGAGCGCAGAGCCTAAGAGACGACCCCGGGATTTCGGACGGAGCTAGGCGTTGAAGACCCGAGAAAATGTAACTGCTGCGCACATTGCGAGGGTAGAACTACTCCCTGCTTCACTTCCCTGAGCTAACTAGACATGTTATAAGATAACCAAGCAAATTTTGACGAAAACGGAGCAAGTGAAATCGAAATCCATGGGAACTTAGCCCAGGCAGCGATAAGTAACTGTCACCAGGCCAATCCTACTCCTTCAGATTTCAGAACACACGAAATCACCAGACCTTAACACATACCATGAATATGAGTTATCGGGCTCGCTTTCACCCAAATATCATCTTATAGCTCAGATTGTCCTGTGAATCAAATATTTGGACAGGCAAGAAGTTGACGACCCTCTGAACAGAAGCCAATCATAGCCTCTCTGAACCAGCGAAGCAACAAAAGTACATAGAGTTTAGAGAAGAGTTACCGCATCACGGACATCCAGCAGAAAAGCAGAAGCATTGTGTCACATCAGTTCGTCGTAGCTGAGTGAAGATCTTTAGTGCGAAACAAATCAAGCACTACCGAGGTCCTGACTTACCAACTCCAGATTTCTGGAAGACGAGTATTCCGTACATTGGGTTATTACTGAGCCCATTTCGCTCGTAAATAATGCGGCAGTCCGAAATCATACGGGTCCACAAGACCGGAAAATTCCACCACAGGCAGTCCACGCTTTAAACAATCTCTTTTCAGCACAATGGCCTGTCGCTTGACAGTAGAACTATCCAGATGTTCCTTGATCATCTCAACCAGCTTGATCGTCTTCTGGAGATGTTTCTTGTTTCTCACTTCCCAGTCACCAAGCGCACCAGATTGCATTACGTCGTTCGCTTCTATCGCCGTGAACTGGCCTTCGCCATCATGCCATCCAGCAACTAAGAACGGAGTGCGCGCAAACCACATCTGGCCCAAGGTCTGTGACTTGAGAGGGGCCGGCCTGAGCGGATCGTCTTGATCTCGAGGATGCTCTCTGGTGCCACCACGGTGTTGTCGCAAGTAATGACTCGTAATCCAGTTGGCGCAATCGTGAAGGGAGGTGCATGCTTGTCATGTGTCGTTGCAGAAACTGCTGGCAAACCAGCCCGACAAATATAAGCGTCTGCTTGATATTTAACCATCATGTTGAGATTCCCAAGCGTGTACGTGACAACACGATTATAATGGTGCCTTCGGACAGTGTACTAGTGAACATCTGCTCAGAATTTATACCATAGCTTCTGGAACTGCCGTAACCCCTACCCGACCAGCCTAGGAAAAAGATGACAGTCTTATCTCCTACGAACTCCGCATCGATGTGACGCCCTGCCTCGTTACCGCCTCTATGGACAAAGTCAAAAACGCCGGGAGATTCTTCCGATCGGTAATGAGGTCAAATTCTTTCATGGCAAGCTCAGGGCATGTGAGGCCAAGGGCTCTAAGCATTGGATCTAGCAGACAGGCTGGGAGGCTGTTGCGTAGGTCTATTGGTGATTCGTCGAGTGGCAGGACAATGGGAAAGTGCTGGGTGGGAGGCGTCCAAAGTGGCGTGGAGTCATCTTTAGAACAAGTTACGGATAGGCCTTGTGAAATACGCACCTGGGACTACAATACATTCTGGGCCTAGATCGTATGAGGCTGGAAAGCGGCATTCTCAGGCGATACAGAGCACCTTGAGTTATCCTGAATAGCAGATAGCTGTATGGTTCCAAGGAGGCCGCTGACCCCTTTGTAAATAGAGCCTTGGCGCAAAGTTTCGTCGTAGAATCGAGGTCACAGTAGGTAAAACGTTGAAAGTTAGATGAGAAAGTTCGGAAAGGATAAACAATGCAACGAGTGGCGCAGATAAGACTTCACACACGAAGTTGTCACAAAATTGAAATAGGCTTGGCTCCAGATTTAGAAGACGGCAATAAGAGCCAGAAGGTTAAACTTAGGTCACAACGGATCCAGATCGGATGTATCAGTCATGAATGAGATGACACTCGATCTACTTCAATTGTACTTACAGCATGGTTGTTGAAAGCAATCCGTGACTCGGACGCGCTGGCAAGCAAATCGAAACACGTGAGCGATATGATTATTCTTCACGTGTACCCACAAGGAACCAAGAGAGAATGACGCGGTGTGACGCGGTAGTGATGCGAAAGTAAAAGATTGTCATTTTAAAGCAAGTTGTAATGCTATATTGTCACCTTTCCATCATTAAAACTATTCCTGAGTTGAAGCCTTGTCAAATCCAAGTCACCTGCTACCTAGTTAGCTTTTTACTGTGACTGTAAATTGGATCTGTCATTTCTACATTTCTGGGAGTACTACTGATCCTCCAAGTTGCTTAATTATCTTTGTAGTAACATGCTATCATTCTTATATGTGCATCTTTCAAGTTATGCTTCAGACACCAGTGACAATCCAAACCACCCAAACCATAGTGCTCATCCTTTTTCCAACAGCTTCCAACCAAACTGGAGAGTTACTAAGGAACATCTGATATTACTTATCCAGAAACACTGTCTGATCTTAAGTTGACTTGGAGGTAAGTAGTTCAAAAATTCTTAACCATTTTTTGGAAAAAATTTCACATGGAGTCCATTAGCAAACCCTGGGCCATCTATGGGACTCTGCAGTAGTGCTACATAGAGCCCCTAGTGTCCCATAGTGTCCATAGTGTCCATAGACACATTTATCTTCTGTATACAGTAGCTTACAAAACTGTTACAATGTTTTGCATATTTGTATAGATCAGTCTGTAAAAT
>QLOK01019886.1:0-12751 GCA_003313805.1 Tricholoma flavovirens
GTGAGGGAGGGCAGAGATAAGGATGATTAGTTGAGCTGATCACGAGAATCAGAGGGTAAAAACACCATTACCTTTATGTTACAAGGATCCCACATCCTGGAGAATAGTAGAGGACAAAAGAAAAACACAGTAAATGAAGAGGGGGGGAGTGGAAGCAACACAGGACAAGCGGCCAGTGCAATAGCAACGCCCAAAGTCAACAACACTGAGGCGTGCTATATTTGGACGGTTAAGCCACTCAGAGCCGCTCAGAGCCGCTCAGGAGCTGAGCAAATCGGCTCGGCTCCTGAGCCAGAGCCACCTAATCGGCTTAGCTGCTTGAGCCGAGCCGTGAGCGGACCGAGCCGAGCCGTGGCAACACTAGCTCCAGTGGCCGTCCTTCTTATCATCAAACGTCATACCTTGCTGCCACATTGCTAGAGGTCATACAACACATTTATCAGACACAATATAATGAAAAACATCACATTTTTGAAGAACATGGGGTGATTTTTGAAGTATTTTGAACTCCTCAAAGGGGGAACATGGTATCACAAACTGTTTATATCATTTCCACATCATTTATTGTTTTACCCATCATTTTTTGGCCCATTTGTTCACTTACTTCCTGCCTCATGTTTGCCTCATGCTACATTTTCCCTTTTAGTATCATTTTCTTAAAGTCTATAGAAGCTTGTATCACTTATCTTTTCAACAAGAAACCATTCTGGTTCACTTCACTATCATCTGATTTAAGAGTCTCTGCTCTTGAGTCCAAGAAACTCATCTTAGTTCAAAGTAGTATGAAATTACTCGCAAAACCCATTTGAAATCGCTCACATCCTTGTTATTAGCCTATCGAACGTCCTTATCCTCTAACATATATCGTATTCTCCTCAACAACGTTCTCTTCATCACCATCCCATTGCCTCCCCTTCTGAACGATCCCACTTTCATAGCTCGACCAACCTTGAACTTTGATTGAACGCTTGATATTTGATCGAGTTTGTGATATTACATCGCATATCACTCGATATTCCTTGTATTCCATTGCTATTGACTATCTAACCTTGAACTAGGTCTTCCAACTTGCAACCAATTCACTACTTTATACTAGACTGGATGATCCCCTCAGATACCTTTGTTTTAGGTGTTTTGTTTGGGTTATCCTACTTTGCACTATCAGCGCTCTGGGAAGGGGCATCAGTATGGATCATGTATCTGTATAAGGCTTTAGCTGAATTAAGGATATGGGCCCAGTGACCCTCATAAAAGCCAAGTTGCAATGGTAAAGGTCCAAGGTTGTGGGACCTCAAGTTGCAGGATGTGTGCTTAGGATGCACATCAGTCTCGCTTTCACTGTCAGAATCATGGGATGACACATTGGTTTTGTGGGGTTCATCAGTATTGCATGGTACATTTGCATTGCTATGAGTGCTGGAGTGCTGTGTATTGTCAGTATCACGAGCTACATTTGCATTGCCATGATTGCTGGAGAAGCACAGTGTATTCTCCTTACCCTTACTGCGAGGCTCAGAGGAAGGATGGACTGTGGTCATGCAGGGTGCTTCCACATGATGTTGAGAGGGGTTGGCTGCATGTTGAGAGGGGTCAGCTACATTGCTATATAATCTTTTAGTATGAATGAGACAAAATAAGGAGAGGAGGTATCCTACAAGGATGCTCCCTGGCTATGAACGGCATGAGGCTCTGGAGGCTTTATGGCTCTATTTTTCTGTTGATGCATGTCCAGGACTGTGTGGGAATCATCGTCGACCTCTTTATCTGTAATTATGTTAGCGTATATATGATTAGAATCAAAGCAAAGCTTTGACTTACAGAGGTTAATGTTTCCTTTTTTCAACTCAAGAAAGTGCAAGGCCCTTCTATCATCTTCATCCAGCAATATTTTGTCAATGAGACATGAAAATCAGATAAATAAGCTATACCATTGGGAGTAATATTGTGGTTCATGTGATTGACAGTGGTATTGGTTATATCATGTACAGCACCCGAATCCTGGTAAGTTTTTTTGTGGAAGCTAAATGGAGGTTGAGCGCTCAGAACATACTTGAAATAAATAAAAATTATCACACCTGTGCAACCTCCTGGGTTGGGTATCTTCCTCTTCCTCCTCCTCCTCCTCCTCCTCCTCCTGCTGGCCAGTTTCTTTGCAGAAGCTAAATGGAGGTTGAGTGCTCAGAACATACTTGAAATAAATAAACATGATTGCACTGGCGCAACCTCCTGGGTTGGATATCTTCCTCCTCCTCCTCCTCCTCCTCCTTCTCCTCTGCTCCCTTCTCTTTTTCCTCCTTGACATTAGATCCATAAGGAATATCATATCGTGACTCAGTTCCAGGACCTATGACAAGTGTTAGTATGGGAAGTGAATGCAGAGGAAGGCATACCATGAGCACCTTCATCACTGTTTGCACTGGGAACATTTCCAAAACCATATACCATACTGGAATCATCTGGTGAGGATATGTATTGGTGTGACATGAGGAAATATGAGGAAATGGCACATACCTAAAGTGCCATTATCAACAGTATTGCTGAGATCCATATTGAACTGTTCTGGATCCACATCCATGTCACCCACTTGGTGGGCATCGTCCTCAGAGTCAGGGATTGTTTCTGATGATTCTTCAGATGCATTGGTGGCCTTTCAGTTTGATGTTGCAACCCCAGTCGTAGATCTTGAAGTCACAGAACCTGGCTTGACACCAAAAGTAGAGCCAGGTTTCATGGGAAACAAGAAAGGTTTGGGGATGGTAAGAAGCAGGGGGCATTCATCTTCAATGTGTAAGGAAGATTTGACCTTGGAAACTATCAAACAATATCAGTAATCAGTGTACTTAAATAAGTAACTTACTCAATGTTGTTTCTTGATGGGGGGTGCCATGTTGTTCACAGGCGCCTTGAGTGGAATCCCCTTGGTCTTGGATTGCACCTTAGCATCTGGGCGAAGGTCAGGTTGGATTTGGTCTGAAATGGCTGTGAGCTGTGCAATGACTCCTCCTTTACCATGGGTCGAATGCTTTGGTTTTGAATTTGAATCATCTGAATTACATATATCAGATGACAAAGAATAATAGAGAAAAGAGACTTACCAGGCTCAGTGACTTTGAGAGCTTTTTTGACAGGAGATTTGAGTTTGTCATCATCATCCAGGCACTTGTCCTCCTCCCCATGATGTTGATGAGAGCGAATAAGAAAGCTGACTTTGACATGGCAATTGTTTACATTTAACAACATCTGTATTACAAAGTGATGTAACTAAGTAGCAGCACACTATAATATGACATAGCACATATAATACAACATAGCACATAATACAACATGACTTCTGTCTTGAACAACTTCTCAGTGATCATCATGAAAGTAATATAATTTCATATTCAGGAAGTAGATTTTCTGCACAGCAATGGTAAGTATTTAGAAGCTACAAATGATTAGGACTTGAGAGAAAGACATACATTCATGCTGAGACATAACGCGCAGGGCCTCCCCAAAGCCGCTTTGCCTGATAAGATGTCAGGCTTTCCCAACTCAGAACTCTGCTTCTGTCAATCGCCTTTGAGCTTTTTGGAACTTCCCGCACTGCCTGCTGCATTTCAACGAGTGCATGTTTCAATGCACATTCAGATTCATGGCAGTTGATCCTGCTTGTGGAATACAGAGATACAGTGTCTTGATAGCTGTTAATGGACATCTAGATGAGTCAAATTATCAGTTTCAGAATGGTGTGTTCGATAGACAGTATAGAGACCTTGTGTCCTTGTCTACCTCTTGCAGTTTGTTTGTTAATCATGATCTTGTTCACTGCCATTTGCATATGGCAAGTTTCACATGACAAGCCTGCCGAACATGTCTGAGTCAGTGTGCCCACAAATTTCAAGATAGGAAGGCCCTTGTATGCCATATGAACTACCCCCTTGGATCTTGCTTTCCTGGAGGTAGAAAACCTCTTAGAAGATCTTCAGTGGTACAACGACCTTAAACATTGGCCACAACACCAGCTTGATCACCTCTCACCTTCATCAGATGATGAAACTGACACCACACAACCTGCTCAAGAGCCCATGGATGTCGATCCGCCATTCATCAAGTCATCTGGCAGAACTAGTCTTGACAGTGGACCATTTGTCGAAAAATACGAAGGAGCAGCTGAGGAGTATGGAGCAGGTGTGACCTTTATGTCAGAATTCCACCGCAATCAGTATGTTGTAGAATGTCTTGAAAACATTTATTATCCATTCATGTCAAGGGATGAATGGGAACTAGCTGCCTTTTTACTCCGGTCTGATCTAAGCATGAGATCTATTGATTCTTTTCTGTCATTGAAACTGGTAAGTTCTATTGCTTGTACCATTTTCATTATATAACTATCAACCCTCAACGTAGGTTAAAAACTTAAATCTATCATTTGGAACAGCCAAACATTTACATGGCCTCACTAAAATGCTTCCCAAGGGACTGGAGTGGCAATGCAAACACTGGGATACCACATATCCAACAAAGAAGAAACTTGATGTCTTCTACTGTGACCCACTTGAATGCATACAGTCTATTCTATCCAACCCTTTAATGAAAAGTCATCTACAATTCTCACTGCGACACATTTTTCACTCTGCGGTGAGGGCGATGAGGATTTATACTGAGTGGCTAACAGGCAACATTGCATGGTCAATGCAAGTGAGTCCCTTAGATTAAATTTACCAGAGGCTTTCCTTATGGCTCCACAGAATCAGCTACCTAAAGGAGCCACTCTTCTCGGTGTCATCTTATCATCCAATAAAACCCATATTTCAGCAATGACTGGTGGACGTGTTGCTCATCCCCTCCTCATAAACCTCACAAACCTTTTCATGGACTTTCGAATGAAGGTGTCAAACCATGCTTTCCTTCTGCTTGCATTGCTCCCCATCCCCAAATTCATCCACAGAAACCAGAAGCTTCATGGTGTCTTAGAGAATGGCATGATACATGAATGTTTGGACTTTATTCTGAAACTGCTGAAAAAGGCAGCCGAAGTCAGTATTATGATGTCAGATCCAGCCAGTTCTCTTGCTACATGTTCACCCCTCTTGCTGCATACATCGTTGATGTGCAAGAGGCATTATTACTTTTGGGGGTTGCTGGGAAAACCTCGCATCTTACTATGGCAACTTACAAACAATTTGGCGATCCCTTTCAGCACAAGCTGCAAACAGCCTCAACCACCCTTGCACAACTACATGCTCTCGAGCAAGAGTGGAGCCCCTGGGACCTTGACTCATATGTCCCGGCAGCCAAAGCAAAGAGATTGAATGGTGTACATCGTCCATTTTACAGGGATTGGCCCCTGTCAGACCCCTCTAAATTCTTTACACCAGAGCCACTCCACCACTGGCACAAAATGTTTTGGGACCATGATGCAAAATGGTGCATTCATATGCTCAGTCCCACCAAGATCGACTTCTGGTTCTCAATTCTTCACCTGCTCACTGGCTTTTGACAGTTTTGTGAAGGCATCTCTAACCTGAAACAAGTCACTGGATAAGAACACTGTGACATTCAGCATTATATCATAGCCATCATTGCCGATGCTGTCCCCAAGTATTTTTTGATCACCATTCACTCACTGATGGACTTTTGGTATCTCGCCCAGGCCCCTCAAGTATCTAGTCAAATTTTCATGGAAATCAATGATGCCTTAAGGAATTCCACAATCATAAAGCCATGATTTTATCCTCTGGTGTGTGATCCAGAAAGGCTAGGAAGATGATTAATAACTGGTACATCCCAAAGCTTGAACTTCTCCAGAGCATCACTTCTAGCATCTGTGACAATGGAGCAGCAATACAATGGACTGCAGATTCCACAGAACGATGTCACATCACCAAAATCAAGGAACCCTCAGATCTCACTAACAACCAAGTGTACGAGTCTCAGATCTGCTGTCATCTTGATCACAGGGAAAAATGTTGACAGTTCGACATTGCCACTGCCATTTGCGAAGCCTATGCTGATGTTTTGGGCCCTAACAATCTGACTCACATTGGACTTGAAGATGGCGGTGACAACAACTCTGACAATGAACCAGATGGATGTGTTTCCCACTCTGTTACCACAATGGCGAGACACCTTCAAACTGTTGCTCCAGTGTCTGGGACTACTTGAGGAAATGTTGATTACTTTGAGCTTGCTGACACTCTCCAATGCAGTCTTTACCCCAAAGTGCCTTTTCCATTTAGGACCATCGTGCATGGTGAAATGGCTTTGCACCTGA
Source organism: Tricholoma flavovirens (assembly GCA_003313805.1). Lineage (NCBI taxonomy): Eukaryota > Fungi > Basidiomycota > Agaricomycetes > Agaricales > Tricholomataceae > Tricholoma > Tricholoma flavovirens. Next base: position 6,257 of record QLOK01019886.1, read on the forward strand.
CCAGGGATCCTATCATAAAGAAAATGGCAATCAGTGATGTCATGGACAAGTTCAACCTGCCAGATTTACGTGGTGCTCTCACTGACTTCTTAGATCATGTCAACAATGAAGAGCCTCTCAGGATTGGTAGTTGCAGGACTGCCAATTCCAATTCTCCATTACCTTTCAATCGTCTCCAAGTCTGGACCAAGGTGCAAGTTCAGAATTGACCATATCATGCCCCACATTCCATTCTCCCCCCCCAAACAATCAACACCCTTCCCCTGTCTGGGAAATGGACCTCTGGGCACTCTGACGTTGTTCTCATCAATACATATAACAACAAAGTTTGGCCTCAGAGTGGCCTCGAAGGTATTTTATATATCCATCTCATTTACTTCCTAATGTGTTAACTTGGTTTCAGGGCATCATATCGCCCAACTACGTCTTATTTTTCATGTGGTTCCATCTAGAAGAGCTCCATATTCTCCGGGTACAGATTTATTTCTCACCTATCCTCAGTGTTTCAATATTGTACCTCAGTTGAACCCAACTGGCCAGGGACAGGGGTCCTTATACAGAGCCATCAACTGGGATGTGCCTCTTGAAGCATGCCCACCAGACTGATGGATTGATCATTGGGGATGTTGTGCTGTTAGCGCAACTTTAAGCACTTGTGGATCTCATACCATGTTTTGGGAAAGTGGCAAGCAGGCAGCTAGCAAAGGAAACAGTTTTGGTGTACAGCTCAGAGTTCTGGCTGAATAAGTATTTTGAGAAAGAACTTTTTTTGCCCTCAAACATGTCTAGTCGCCATCTACACATATCATTTTGTTTCTGTTTGATTTGTGCATGAGAACATATGTGCTGTGTTGTTCTTATTGCAATTATTATTTCACATGTGTTAGTAAAGGATATATTATTCTTTCGTGGCTGCTGCCAAATGGCGAGCACACCTTGTTTATGCTGACTGTGTTGTGGCACCAAACAACCATCAATTTCTTCCTCAATGTTCACCACCACGACCATGGATCCTGAGCATGGACTGATAACATACTCACAACTGCCTTGTTCCCGTGGCATCACATTCCATGATCTTCATCTTTTGCAGGAGAAAATGGGATCTCAAGCTGGACTTTTGCAGCATTATTTTACGACCCACCACAAGACTCCTCCAAGATGAATCACCAGCCTCTGGAGCAGGCTTACACAGAAATCAAGTTGCTCTTCAATTAAAACCATCTCTAGTCCAAGTACAAGTACTTTACACATCAAAATGGAGTCCTCTCTGCCACCAGCCCTTACCACCACAAACAGCATAAATCATGATGTGGCACCTGCTGAACCTACAGTTGTATTTGATTCAGAAATATTCCCCTCATATCTTCTTTCTCTACTACCCCCTGTCATCGGAGCTCTGCCTTCAGAGCTTGACTCGCACTTTGACACTGAGTTTGATGAGTGAGTAGCTTGTTTTGCCACTGACACTGGAGGTTCACTATATGTTGTAAAAACAAAGGAGGAATCTGAAGGTGCATATTCTATTACATGGAGTGATTGACATGATTTCTGACTGCATGGTACACCAGACGATGCACTGCCAACATTCACTTACTCTTTGACCCCTCATCTCACATACAACCCTTCACATGTAACAACACTCGCCTTGATCAAACAGGGCCACACACTTGATCCCCTCATGCCACTTGTGTCTCAATTACACTTTTTAAATCTATTCAGTGATGAGGAGACACCCTACGAGAGTCCCCATGCCATAGTCAGCTGTGGTGTTAAACCCTGGTTTGATGCCTTTGTTGGGGCATGTGCCAGTGGGAAGGAGGGGGATACACACATGGGGATTCCTGTGACAATGAAGAAATTCACCAAGCTTGAGCTTTCACTGCTACATTTACAGCAAAATGTCGAAATTCCGGAAACACACCTTGTTATACACCCTTTGATCCAATGTGCTGTTGAACAGGCTGTTGCCATGGGTACACAACCCAACATCTCACATATACCACTGAAACTGCTGAATGACAGCTCTCTCTTGAATTCATTGCATGGGCATGTCAACATGTGGATTAAAGTGATACAGAGTGTGATGAATAGCTGCTGAGGATGCATATAATGAGCAGGTGTTGCACATGGAGAACCAGATCATTGCAAGGTTGAGAGATTGGTTTGGAACAGTGAGGAATGCAAACAAGAAGTTCTGGGTGTTCTCAAAATTCAATGCATTGTTCATGCGGCCAAAGGTGAGCTATCTTGGTTGTTATCTGAGCCCGATGTTAACTAATGCTCTTCTACATAGATCTGAGGTGCTATACAGGAATATCAGACCCAACTAATCGATTCCGTCAAAGAGGACATCAAGCACCTGCACAACAAGGCATGTATCTACCTGTTTTTATTCAGCACATCCCCAATGCTAATCTTCTCCCTGTGCTCTAGTTTAAAACCCAATATTGATTCTCAGAAGCCTACCACATGTCTCAAATGCGAGATCTTCCACCCATCACAGGCGCTATCACAACAAATAGAATGGCAACTTGTCACCTATATGAAGCATGTCAAGGATGTGCTTGGAAAAGGCTGGGAGCTCTATGCCAAAGGCCAGAAGCTCCAATCCAAGAGCACCGCATTCTGGAAGCTTGACATGCATCCTGTGAACAATGCATGGCTACACGACATCAACAGGTGAAATATGAGGGTTGACAGACATAGTGTTTGAAAGTCCAGTCTATTGGTTTGAAAAAAAGACTGTGGACCAAACCAAACCAGACTGATGGCAACCGGAATTTCAGTTGCAGTTGCCCTAACAGTTTCACAAGTCCGGTTCATAGTTCATCAATGATAGGAGATCTCAATGGACTGCCTGAAGACTGACTGCAACCAGTTGTAGACTGGACTTTGGTTGTATCTAGCTTGCGAGGCATGAATATGTGATGATACACTATGTTACTTTGTAATAATATTACATACTTTATAAATTGAAATGATACTATTGATATTACTATTATTATTTACAGGTGAGAGGGCAAGCCCAAGAAATATCACTCATTTCATGGGCACTTATATACCTGTGGCAGCGCATGGACCATTTGGTCGTGCTTGTGCTCCCAGAAAACAAACCATTTGCGATGACTCCCACGGCCACCAGCAGAACCACAACAACCGTGACAACCACTTCCCTCACCAACAATATCACATTCAATGCCAACCGCCACTTCAACCACCCCCGCACCCATAGAACCCCATTACACAGCAACAAACAGTAAGATCCATGGCTGTGAACATGCCACATCACACGTGTTCTACGCGTTCAACAACTGAAGCCCATATTGGAGCCATCTCCAAAACATAATAGTTAAGTCTTGTTCCTTTTTTCATTATTCATTTACTACTAACATTGTTATTTTCTTCTTTTATAGGTTTGAAGTTTTGTTAGAACAAAGACAACGAGGTTCCAGGCCCATGAACGAACGACTCAGCACCAACATCCAGCCTTGCGAGCCACTGCTCGTGGGGTGGATTGTTGGTGCTATCCAATGATGGTGACAAAACACACATGTCCAACCGCAAGCCCTTCTCCCATGGTGGATTGTAGGGGATGACATGGATGATGCCCTGGTGCCCCCGCTGCTGTGCTAACCACAAAGTAAGCATCCCTACCACCCTTACCACCCTCCAAATCCCTGCTAACCACCTCAACAACAGGAAGATCAATCCATTACCCCCCCTGCCGCTGCGAGCCACTGCTCACAGGGCAGATGGGGGGTGCTAATGCTTCCCAACAGTGATGGACAATGGAATGAATGAAAGACAATGACGGGGGAATGAATGACAATGATGGGGAAACAAACAACAATGATGGAAGGACAAACAACAATAGGGGGATGAACAACAACAGTGGGGGGGATGAAGGATGAGCGATGATGGGAGATGCTCGATGACAGTGGGGGGCTGAACGGGTTTGTTTCTAATGACTTCCCCCCCCTTTGAGGTAGGGGTGTATATTTTAAGTTTCTGTTTTCTTTTATTACCTACATGCTTGCTCAGTAGGCCCTGCCTACAAAGATTTCTAGTTTACTATCACTTACATTGGTATTACATATGTGGTCCCAACTGGTCCAGAACCGGTCAGGACCAGTTTAGTTCTGGACCAGTGGCAACTGGTCTAGCAACTGTTATGCAACTGTGACAGACCAGTTTATACCGGTCCAGTCTACGGTTGCTTATAAATTTTGAAATACATGAACTGGTCTGGTCCATGGTTGCACCCTGAAGGGTGCAAAAAACCAGACCAGACAGACTTTCAAACACTAGACAGACAGCTATTCAAGTTGTGTGGCTGCATGGGGGCAGCTTCCAGCTCACGGTGAATTTTGATCCCCAGATTATCACGCTGTTCAAGGAGATGCAGAATTTGCTGTGGCTCGACTTCCAGGTGCTGCATGCAATCACAAACATGGCGAAGGATGTGGAGTGGGTGTATCTGCAGTGAGCTTTAAGGAGGTGGCGAGGACATACATACAACCTAAGCATAAGTGCTACAACATTTTTTATATTCAACATATTTTGCCATCTCCCACTCGCGATGCAGATACAGTCTGCATCATCGTAAGCCGAATATACACTCTGTAATTGTCATTTAGCTGGAATACATGTCATTGATATCATTTGTGTTGAATTAGAATGAATATAGAATATGAAATACCCTTCCTATAGAGTCTATAGGTTGCTATGGAGTTACAGCCCTTGCTATGGAGTTACAGGTTCTACAGGGCTACAATGACTATGGTGTCTACAATGCTACAGTGTTCTATAGCTTACTATGGTGCTATGGCATTCAGTCGCTATGGTGTCTTCAATGCTATGGTGTTCTATAGCTTACTATGGTGCTGTGGCATTCAGTGGCTATGGTGTCTACTGAATGGTGTTCTATAGCTCACTATGTCATCTATAGCTTACTATGTCACTATGGCATTTTCCATGGTTTGCTGATGTAAACCAATGGAAAAAAGACATGACAATGCAGTACATACACATGAGCAAGGAGTCAAGGAACAGCCATAGTGATATGAAACAGTTGCTATGACAGAAAGTTAGTACACCATTACATGATTGTCATCTTCCACAGCCTTGCCCTTGCCCTTTCCTGGAAGCAGAGAAGCAATAGATGCTATCATCAGCTGATATGATTCTGATTACTTGGTCAAGGATTTCTGTCAGAGATGCTGATGCTGATGAAGGGTTGGATAAAGGGCCAAGAGGTTGAGGGGGTTTTAACAAGAGCTGAGTAGTTTGGAACTCAACAGGAGAAGTAACAATAGAAGGTGGGGCAGCAGAAGGAGTGGTGGGAGCTGTCACAAGGGGAGCAGTATGTGTAATATTAGCAGTGGTTACATACATCAAGACTCCTCTCCATCATGTTGGCCATGTGGTTTAGAGTTGAATTAAGAGCACTGGAAATGATGACAGGGTTCAGATCATTTGTCTTACTTTTAGATGATCACCGTGACCTGGGGGGCTGCATACCACTCATAGATCTCACATCATGCTTGCATTTTTGACCAGCTTCACTAGCAGTTGTGATAGAATGTACTGAGCCCATTGAAGTGTCAGATTGCTGCAGATGGACTGATGGGGGAAGGGAGGAAGATGGTAAAGGCCCTGTGCCACCAGAGGATGAGGAAGCACTGAGATCAGGTGGAGGAAAGGATGATACAACAGAAGATGTTCCTCCAGATGAAGAGGTGCTAAGATCAGGGTTAATGAGAGGAGATGATGCAGTAGCATGGGCTGCTGGCATGTTACTCATAGGTGAATCAAGAGGACTGACTTGATCCTCTGCTCCATCCTCTTCTGCATTGACAGAGCATTTCTGTCACTGAGTGGGAGGATGGATTGAAAGCATGCATTCTGCAAGGCTGGACACTGGGCATCAAGCCTTGCATTCTGTGATAATGTGGCCATGATCTCATCATGAAGGACCTGAGAGGTGTGTGCTGTTTATATCATGAGTGGGAAGCTCAAACAAGACTTATCACATTCATACTTTGGGTGTCTTTAGGAATTCCTCAAATACCTGTTTTTCACTTGGAGTTTGTGCATTAGCCCCATAAGAGTCATTCTGCCCACTACCAGACCTCTTATCCCACTCCAAAACTGCCTTGTATATAGTACATGGCTATAATGGAGGATCAGCAATGAAAACCCTTGTTGATAACAAAGAACCATACATGACCCCATTTGTAATGACATTGAGCAGCATCCTTCGACTTCACCTAGGGTGTGACATGGGTAACCCCCAGGTATATTTTTTCAAACCTGTACCCATACCCATGAACACTGTACCCACATGGGTAGGGGTACAGTGTTATCCACAGGTTTCCACAGGTTACCATGGCTATTTATGGGTTTTACATAAATATATATTCTAATGATCTAATTACATTAAATTAATATATAGAAAAAGAAAAGAATGAAATGAGGAAACCCCCCCCCCCCTCG
>QLOK01019957.1:0-12754 GCA_003313805.1 Tricholoma flavovirens
CCACCATTGATTGGCGATGGAGCCCGCCTTCAAGTTGAGCTCAAATGTTCGAAGTTTCTGAGCGTCAGAGACGTTGGTCTTGAGCGAGAATTGGCGCTCGATGGCGTTGATGAAGTCCCGGGGGTTTTCGTCCTCGTGTTCATCATCACCCCAGAACAGTTTTGTGTCATCTGACATGGTGTCTTCGTCGTCGGAAGGGGTAGGTGCTGAAAACTGTGGGGTGGGAGGCGGTACGGCTGGTGGGGATCGGGGGCTGGTTGAGATGTCGGATACTGATGGAAGGGTGAAGGAGGATGTTGCTGAGGACTGGGCTGTGGTCTTGGGTGTGGTAGATGGTAGGAATCTACCCTTGTCGTCTCGTTGTGTGGTTCTCGCCAGTGTAGCGGGTGTGAGGCCGGCGCGTGGTAGATAGATCAGACGAACGATTAGACAGGTACTCGGGAAGCTGTGGCCGAGATAAGCAGGCAACCGAGACTGAGCAGAGAACTGAGCTGAAACCGAGTGGACCGAAAGCCGAAACAGATGAAGAACCGAGTTGACAGATGGCAGATGCCCCGAGATTACAAGTGGAGTGGCCGAGTAGGAATCTCGCTGTTGTCACCAGATGGAGACGGCTAGTCTAACCAGCCGTATGGGGACGCGCGGAACCAGTGGACTCAAGGCTTCTGTCTACTACTAGACGGAAGCGGTTCGGGATGGGCTCGTGTCTACTACTAGACGGGAGACGCTCGGGACGCGGACAAGCAAGAGTCCATTCTGTATCTACACACATGCGTCTCTATCAACAAGGTCACGTGACCGCTAAGGGAAATGCCGGGCACTGACTCTGGGCTCTACTATGGGCTCTGCTGCGGGGGCTGCCATCACGGTTACAATGTCATGCTACCGGAGGAGGTGCTGCCCTTGGAAGATCCTATAAAATTCATTGAGACTCAGGGAAGGTAATGAAACAATGATGCCAAATGTCAGGACACACTAAACCCAAAAGGATAAAGCAAGGTCCCACAAAAGAATCAGTAGAAAAGCGAAGAGGTTAGGTCTTATAGTCTTGAGCTGTCACACTAGGATTTAGTGGATTACCCGAGAGAACTCGACTAGAGTTCTTCGGTGTTGTATTCACTCATTATATACCTTATTACATGTGGTTACCTCATGCCACTGCAGCACAGTTGCCTCACTACCTACATGCTACTAATGATGTCATGTCGCCTAATAATGATGTCATGCCAAAGCCATGTGTTACTACTTCTGCTAATGACGTCGTTACTGCGCAGTCTCGTGATATCATGTGATGTGTTGGTCATGTGATTGGTTTGATAAGGTTTAAATAAACTGCTCTCATTACATTACTCCCTCTTTACGTCTTTATGTCCTCGTAAAGATCATGACCAATTCAATCGTGAACCCAGCTCTTCTACGGTGTCAGTGTAGTTTTCAATTGGTCGGAACACAAGTCCTTCCATTGATCAAATTCTTCGAGGTGCTGATGGGTGTAGTCGGTGGAATTTGTTTATAGAATCCTGTGCATGTTCGAGGTTATCAACCGGTTCCCACATGTTGTGTTCTTCGGTATAGCCTGTCCACTTCACAAGATACTGCAATTTTCCTCGATACATGCGTGAATCAAGGATCTTTTCCACTTCATACTCGAATTCTCCCTCTACTTCTACCGCCAGTGGTTCTGGTGCTGCCTGTTTTGGTATTTTGGGTTCTTGATATGGCCAGATATGGGACACATTGACTACCGGGTAGATGCGGATGTTTTTTGGGAGCTTTAGTTGGACAGCATTGGATGATTTAATCTCCACTATGGTGTATGGCCTGATACGTTTTTCTGCCAGTTTCTTGGAGGGTCGCTTGATGTTAAGATTGTCGGTCTCAAGCCACACCTTCTGGCCTACTTCGTACTTTGGTGGGTCACCACAATGATAATCAGCATAGTGTTTCATCTCATCCTTGGCCTTGTTAAGGGCCGCTGTTGCTTCCTCTTGTATGTGCTTCATCCTTTCTGTGAAGTCATCCACTGCTTCGACCTTTGTCTGTCGATTCGGTTCTACTCCCATTCGGGGGTTATACCTGTAATTCACATAGAAGGGTGACACTTTCGTTGATGCATGGATCTTGTTATTGTATGAGAACTCGGCGATCGTGATCCATTCTGACCAATCATCCTGTCTTTGTGTTACGAACAGGCGGAGATACTGTTCTATCTCTTGATTCATATGCTCTGTTTGTCCATCTGTTTGTGGATGGTATGCTGTTGACAGTTTGGTCTGGATTCCTAAAAGCCAGTTCAGATCCTTCATCAGCTCTGCTGCGAATTGTGGTCCGCGATCCGTAATGATCGAGTCTGGTAGCCCATGGTATCTCCACACATTGTCATGATATAGTTTGGCTAACCCTAATGCACTCGTCTCGGACGTCGTTGGGATAGCATGCATCTGCTTCTTCACCCTGTCTACTACTACTAATAATGCATTATGTCCCTGTGATTCTGGTAGTCCTACTATAAAGTCCGCTGAGATGTTTTTCCATGGCTCTGTTGGTGTCTCTGGTGACATTAACTTTCCTACAGGTTGTTGTGGGTAGTTTTTGTACCGTTGACATTTGTCACATCTGTCTACATAATCAAATACAAATTTGGTGATCCCTGGCCACCAATAGTTTTGTGATATAAGTTCCAGCATTTTCCATCTTCCTGGATGTCCCATGTCATGATGTAAGCAAACCAGTTCGAGTCTCAGCTGCACATCCTTTGGTACATAAACCTTTCCCCTGAATAATATGAGGTCCTGCTCTTCACTCCATTCTTCTGATCTGAGGTGTTTTACTGGCGCCCTTTTCATTTCCTCTACTGCCTTCACAACTGATTCGTCTAACTCCTTCACCTTGCGAATTCGTTTCAGAATTTCTTCTTCTTCTCCTTCGATAATTAGATGGCCCTGTTGCATCACCTGTATGCTAAAATACTCTGGTTTTAATAATATCACTTCTTCGTTATCTTTTTCTACTCCTTCTTTGTGGTCTGATCACCTGGATAGAGCATCAGCTTTTCCCATTGTGGCCCCTGGCTTATGGCTCATCTCGAAGTCGAACCTCGTGAGGTACAGTGCCCAGCGTGCCTGTCATCTGTTCAGCTTCTTTGCTCCCATGAAGTACTTCAGATTCCGATGATCCATCCAGATCTCAATCTTTTCCTTCGCTCCTTCTAAATAATGTCTCCACACCTCTAATGCGCAGATTATGCCCAGCATCTCTTTATCGTGCACATCGTAGTTTCATTCTATGTCACTCAGTGATTTCGAGTAGAAGGCGCATGGCCTCCATTTGTCATCCTCACACTTCATAGATAATACCGCTCCTGTCGCAAAGTCGGATGCATCTGTTTCCACTCTCATTGGCCGGTCCAGGTTTGGTGACACGAGGAGTTGTTCTGATATGAATGCCGCTTTGAGTTTATCGAATGCTTCCTGCTCTGCACTTGTCCACTTCCACTCTTGATCCTTCTGTAGTAGTTGGTTTAACGGAGTTGCAATTTTTGAAAATCCGTCAATGAATCGCCGATAGAAGTTTGCTAACCCCAAGAAGCTTCGGAAATCTTTTACTCTTTGTATGGTAGGCCATTGGTGATTGCCTTGGTTTTCACTTCGTCCATCCTTACTCCATTAGTTCCTATGTATACTCCAAGGAACTCTATCTCTGATTGCTTCCACAGACTTTTCTCTGCTTTCAAGAACAAGTCATTCTCCTCCAGTCTCTTCAACACTTCTTCGATCACTTCATCGTGTTCTTCTTCCGTTTGCGTGAATATCAAAATGTCGTCGATATAGACTACGACTACTCCTCGATCAATCAGGTCTCTCATGATCGAATTCATCATTGTCTGGAATGTTGCTGGACTATTCATCAATCCGAAGTACATCACTAATGGCTCGAATGCTCCCTGATGTGTTGTGAACACTGCTTTCCATTCATCTCCCTTTATTCGCACATTGTTGTATCCCCATCATAGGTCAAGCTTTGTGAAATATTTTGCTTTTCCCACTTTGTCTACCAGTTCGTTGATCAGTGGTAAAGGATAATTGTTCCTGATCGTGCCCGTGTTCAGGTATCGGTAGTCTTGAACCATCCGCTTCTTCATATCTTTCTTTGGCACAAAAAATACCGAGGATGTCTGCGGTGATTTGCTGTCCCTGATGTACCCCTTTTCTTTTTGGCTGTTTATGAATTCTTCTACCTCTTTTTGTTCTGTTGGGGATAAAGGAATAATCTTTGCCTTTTTCAGTGTAAAATCTGGTTTCAAATCAATTGCATGGTCCCACGGTTTTCTGGCCGACATCCGCTCCGATGCTTTCTTTGAGAAGACTTTTAGGTATTTATGGAACTGTTTTGGCACCATCTCTTCCACGGTCTTTTCTTCACCCTGCCTCGTTTGGGGGTTAAGATCTTGGTTTCCCCATCAGGCTGGTCGTTCTGTTTTCCTGATGTGTTCCTCCATTATGTCGTTCTCTTCCAAATGCACATCTTCTTCTGTCACTCCTCCTCTTCTGTGCGCGTATTCTTCCTCATTGTCGACCTCTTCCATTGTCACTCTATACATCCACCTCTGAGCGATCTTTCTCCGTTTGCATTCCTTCTTGGCTGCGTGTATGGACACATTGCATTCCGATGGGCATCGTGTTAGTTTTACATCACCCATGGTCCAATCAATGTCTGGGTTGTGCTTTTTCAACCATGAATGGCCTATAATGATCATGGCCTTTCCGGTATCACAGACTTCAAACGTCGCTCTCTCCTTATGTCCTTTATGTGACATCATTAATGTGACTTCCTCCTCTATTGCTCCTCCTTTGTTCTCCGTTCCATCCATGTTGTACACCTTGATCGGGTATGGGAGTTTCTTTGTCCCTATTCCGTTTGCACGTCCAAATTTCAATCAATAAATAGATCAGTTGCTCTGCAGTCGAGCAAAACCTTCTGATTGATAGTGGTGTGTGTGTCTAGCATGGTGATCGAAATGTTCATCATCACCTCGTGTTCCACTCGTGCTGATCTAATAATTTGTCATTGTGTTACTCCCTCTTTAGGTTTCTGGCTGACTTTACTCTGTGTATTACAAGGAATTAAGCACACTTCCAAAGCGCCAAGCCCAGATGTCTGGGACCCTTTGCTGTTGTGTACATTAGAATCTACTAATATATCGTCGTCACTATCTGAGTCCGTATTGTCAACCGTCAGTCCGTCAAATCGATTCGGAGTACCAAGTGGGGGAGGTTTCACTTGGACTCTTCGGGAAAATCCTTCTTTGTAGCCTCCTCTCTGAAGTAGCTCGCCATTTCATCATAAGTCATGTTTCGAATATCTAGTCTGGACCTGCAGTCCCTAGCCATGTGGCCAGGTCGTCCACATTTGTAGCACTTTGGTGGTGGCCACGTGCCTCGATCGATATCCATTGTGTTGGGGTCTTTCTTACCCGTTGTAGTCGGTTGTTGTGTTTTGGTTTGATTTTGCCAAAACAGTTTCCATGCTGGTTTGTCATTTTGCGCAGTTGCCTGCGGCTTTGGAGTGGTTTGGGCCTTTGTTTGCCCCAATCGATAGTTAGTGAACATCTGTTCCTCTAACTTTGCCTGTCTCCACTGGCGATCTAGTCTCATCGCCTTGTTGTACCAGCCTGTTATCGTCAAGGGCCTCCTTTCCAAATTGTTTAATCGCTCTTGTAATCCTTTGTTGAGTGATCGTTTGAATTCATACACGAGGGGCTTCCCCGTGTATCCTGACTCATGTGCAGCTATCTTAAAGTCTTGCACATGTTTGTCCACCGTCTTATCACCCTGTACCATGGTCGTGATTTTAAAGACGCGGGAATCTTCCTTATTTGGATCTCTGAATGTTTCTTCGATCGTATCCAACAATTCATTTGCTGTTTCGAATGGCATTGTTCCGTCCATAATTTCTCGAACGGCAACCTCTCTCCATTTGAGGGCTGTGCCTCCTTGCAGAAATGATAAGATCCAAATGATCTTCTCTTCCTCATTCTGAAATTCGTCGCTTCTGCCACACATGTACATGTAGCATGCGGTGCAGAATGCGTCGACGTCCTCCATCTTGCCAGTGAAAGGGGGTGGCATTGCAATCTTTGGTGATCGGCGCTTATCTCCTTTCTCGGCCTTCATCTTCATCTTATCGTAGTCCTCCTTCATGCTCATGAACTGCGTGATGATTGCGTCACGTTCCTCTTTGAGCTGACTAATCTGCTCCTCTACTGTCATTGGGCAGATATGGCTTGGTTCTGACATTTCTGCCATGTCGAAAAGGTGAGGTAGGGATGAGATCGGTGATAAAGGAGTGGTGGGTGTGGTGTGGTAAATGGTGATGTTGGAGATGGCCGGTGATGGATGGTGTGGTCGGAACGTCGTGGAAATCCAATAGTACCTTGGTCCAGGTGCGCAACCCTGGATAGGACCTTAGGTGTGAAAAAGCCTGTTACGCTGAGAGCAGTGTAGTTCACTTCTCATTAGCCAACGAGCAGACCTACTCGGCAGCACAGGGAGGTGGAAGTGCACTGCTGATGCGAACTAGACTGTCCAGACCCTACTATTCACGTGGTCTGCGGCGGTGAGGTGGGTTTCTCCGAAGATCTACCCAGCGCTCCTATTAGGTATTCTCCACTGAGTCGGGCTCAACGTTACTCAGTGTGCAAACGAACCCTGGCTAGTTATAGTGACAGTACACTTATCAGATCTGAAAGGGAAAGAGGAGGTTAGTGTGTGAAGGGTAAGTGAAATGTACGAGGGCAGGTGGCTGGTCTGCATGAGGGCCTGTTCTTGTCGGGGGAGGGGGTGATTGTCATAAGAGAGAGGAAAGGGATGGCAGTGATGTGTATCCATTCCAGAGTCTGTAGGCAATCGAATAGTGGGAGGTTGCGGAAAGACAGTCGAGTTCTTCTGTCAGGACACACTAAACCCTAAAGGATAAAGCAAGGTCCCACAAAAGAATCAATAGGAAAGCAGAGAGGTTAGGTTTTATAGTCTTAGGCTGTCACACTAGGATTTAGTGGATTACCCGAGAGAACTCGACTAGAGTTCTTCGGTGTTGTATTCACTCGTTATATACCTTATTACATGTGGTTACCTCATGCCACTGCGGCACAGTTGCCTCACTACCTACATGCTACTAATGATGTCATGTCACCTAATAATGATGTCATGCCAAAGCCATGCGTTACTACTTCTGCTAATGACGTCGTTACTGCGCAGTCTCGTGATATCATGTGATGTGTTGGTCATGTGATTGGTTTGATAAGGTTTAAATAAACCGCTCTCATTACACTTACCTGAACTTGGCTTGCAACTGGGGAATCATCATCTGCCCCCTTATGAAGAATCCACAAGGAAACAAGACTGTTGGTGCTCAGTCCTGACAGTTGGTATGTATTAGCCCATCCAACTTGTAGACAATGGCATGACCCAACCATGGGCCAGGATCTTCCTGAAGCCACACCCCTGCATCATACACTGCCTTATGTTCATGGTATTCCCCTGGAAAAAGTTCCTGGAAAAGAGCAGCCAACAGCTGGGTGATAGGTTGAGTCAATCAGTACCAACTCCAAATTCCACCCAATGCCACTCCACTGTGGGTAAATTCTGAGGATAAAAAGAGACCCTTTTGAGCCAGAACCATAGGGCATCAGTGAAGGTTACGTCTCCAGATGGCAAGAGGTTATACCAATGTACCTTGCTAGGCTGATTCCTCTAGATCCAGCCTTGTACCAGATGAAGGACACCTTTCCACTCCTCACCTTCCTCAGTGTCCAAGGGTTCATCTTCTGGGTTCACCTTGTAACACATGAACCGAGGATCCACTTCCAGTTCATTGGAGTCAGCAGTGTGATAGTGTTGATCTTCTAAATCAAGCTTGGGATGTACTTTTGAACAAAGCATCTGGGTTGCTTCCTGGTACAGCAGGAGCAGGTCCTCCTAATACCAAACACCTCAACTTGGGTTTGCTGGCTGAAGGACACTGCCTTACTGATATTCCATCATGGACCACCCTTTTTCCTTGTTCAAGGCCATTCTGCAAGTCTTCTTGGGTGCAGTTTTCATACAGCTGGCCCAGGGGTTTGACAGGTGGATCCTGCCAACAAAGATAGTCAGATCTGTTACCTTTTGATAGAAAGTATAACATACCTTTACTGTCCCATCCCTCCAATGTTCACCCATGTAGCAAAATAACAGAACACCATTCTTGTCAAAGTATTGTGCAGAGAAAGCCCTGCTAGCTTGCTGAGGTTCCAGAACATCAGTGCAATATTTGTCCAGGGTCTCTTTGGTGTCATTGCTGAGTTGATCTGCCTCCAGTTGGGTCAATGTGGTTGGGACACTGAAACTATCTGTGTAGCTCTTGAAAGCCACTGCATGGAGGTGAGTCTGGCATTCCATGACAAGTACATGGTTGGGGAGACTTCAGGCGCAATTCAAGTTTGACTGCAGGGTGTCAGACACTACACCATCCAATTTGGGGGGTTGCACATATTATGTGGGGGTCATTTGCTTATAGTAATGTTAGCAGTAGCCATGTTTCCTGTTATAAAGTGTACTTACTGGCCATTTTCCCTTGCCCTTCTGGGTGACCCCGATGTTCACATTCTGTTTCTGTTTCCCATGGAGTTGGAGGCAGTGAGTTAGAGCCATTATTCAGTGTGGAATGCATACCTTCTGGACTGATCAGTTTGGGTGCTGTGGCCCTGGTGGAGCATCATCTTCATCGGAAGTTGGCTCATACCAATCATCCCTGCCTTCTTCCAGTAGAGCTGTCACATCTGACTTGGAGCTGCTGGGGTCTAGATTGGATGGCCCTGGGGGAGAGCACCAACTTTGGTGAGGAGGACTGGGGCTCTGTGTGCCATTAGAGAGTCTGGCAGAATGGGTCAGTACTCACAAGCTGGGCAGATTGTTTCATAGGTGATAATGAAGACAAACCTCAAGGTGCAGACAGTTTTAAAGATTTGGAGTAAAATGTTTTGTAGTGACTGTTGGTAAGGCTGGTTGTACCCAACACAGCATCCCTGGTCATCCACAATGTTGTACTTGCCATCTTGTAATTGCGCTCAACTTCAAATTAAATTGTCCTTGTGTTCCCTGGTTTCCATTTACAATATGGTTTACAATACTTTTTGTATGCAAGGGTGTACCTAAGGTTTTACTTATTGTGGTGTACTCCATGGTTACTGTTAGGCCATGGTTATGGTTAACAAGGCAGTTTGTGCTCCACATGAGGTGTACAATAAATTAAATTGGCCTGGTGTGGCCTTTTCATTCCTAGTTGTACTTGTGTGCATAGTTACAGTTAACAAGCTCATTTATGCCTAATGGTGACAGAGAAACACCAGTTATCACACCATGAGCTACAGTATAGTCAGGGTTGGCCTACACTGCCCTGCAACCCAATTTGATACTTATGAATACATGTGGTCACATGATTCACAGCAGATGTACATCTATTGATCAGTCTCCTTACAGGAGACTATTGTTGACTGGGAAATGCTTTTGAGAGATTTTGATGCCTGTTTGGAGAACAACAGTGGTTGCCACCTAAAGCACTGCAGGCCTACAATCTATAGTAGCAAAGTGAGTGCAGTGGTGAAAGTCAAGCCAAAAAGTGTGTGGTCATCCATAGAGTGCCCAATACGATTTTTATTATCCTGTACATTTGCAGCTGTACTCTGTTTGCTGGTGTTACACTGCAAAAAATCAGCCTATTTCTGCTCTCTCACAACTTTTTATTACAGATGCCATGAAGGAGCAAAATGTTGTGCATGTTATCATGATTGACACATGACCCTCTTCATTGTCACGATAATCGAAGGGGATACTAGAGCTCTGTTTTAATTACAATTATTGCTCAAATAACATTATTTCTACATTACTTTATGTTACCTTATATTTTTGCTGCATTCAGCTTGGGCCATCTGGAGTCATGTGATTGTTGGTTGATGTTTGGTTGGAGTTTGGTAAGGATTCCTCATCTTATTCTCTTCCAACTGCTAGGACACCCTGGTTTTGTTTGGAGTGGTGCATGCCTGTGCCTGCTCAAAACATCCATAAGGGCTGTGCCTGCCATTCAGGAAGGTCGAATGACCCGGGGTCTCGCTGTGGTCTCGCCATGGTTCTTTTGGAGCAGTGCATGCTTGGAATGACCCTAGTGACCATGATGGGGCTCTGTGAGACATAGTACAGATAGTGTAGATAGTGTATATAATAGATAGTAAAATTCCAATGAAAAAACCCAGGGGGAGACTATGTTGGGTTGAGGAATTGATGCTGATTGGCTCACATTTCCTGAGGTCCCATTCAACAAGCACAAGTATTTGAGAGTCCCTGATACTGGTGGTATATATGTTTCCAACCTTGTAAGTTATATGCCGTTTAATTCTTCTCTGATTGCAGCTTCTGTGTGACTTGAAATATGTCATTCAAATGGCTAGATTAGGAAGATGAGAGTTCAGGATCTAAAATATCCTTCTGCTCAAATTTATACCACTCATGCTGATTTTATCGATGAACCTGAGACCAATAAAAGATCCTTCAGCTCAAATTTATACCACTCACACCAATTTTGTCAATGAACCTGAGACCAAGGCCCCTTGGGTTACCTTTGAGTTCAACCTTCAGGACTTGTCAGCAGATCCTCTGGATGATAAATTCCCTCCAAGAATGGATTCAAAATCATAAGCTGTGGATGGTGGTGAACTTCTTCTTGGAAAGAGGCATTGCTAACAATGACTTGGCACCATTCAATGAAGAAACTAGTACCTGCCTGTGACCAGTTACATAACTCCTGAGGCACCATATGGAAATTTATGGGAGAGCAAACCAGGCCCCAGGCCCACACAGCTTAGTGCAGATGACAGGGTTTCACCAGATGTACCTTGACCATAGTCCTTGGATCATGCTCTGAATTGCTGTCTCATCTAAATCAATCCCATTCAAATATAATATGCTACAGGGTCATGGGTAAGTGAACCCTATGGCCTCTCTGCATCTCTGGCATGCCTGACCATGACCAATGTTCTGAAAGCCACTGCCATGTCTGCAGCCACCCAAGTTCCTTGATTGTCTACATAATGGAGGAAGAGGGAGGTTGTGGCAGATGCCTCTACCTCATTGGTGAAGTTGTGGTACCTGCCTTCAGGATCCCAGAAGACTGAGACATCTAGCCTCACAAAAACCCTCAAGTTGGACAGCTGGGTTCATGTAAATATATGCTCCTCAAAGTGGATGAGGCCATAGTACATTTGCATGATGTACTGCCTGAACTCCTCTGTGCCCTTTTAATAGATATACAATGGCAGCGCAGTGTCATACAAGGGGGATGTCCCCCCAGTTTCACTGTAAGATCTTGTTAGTACAACACAAGTGGTGAGATCACTGAAATGCATGAAAGATGCGTCAGAGGCATGATCTCTTGTATGTGCTGCATGTGAAGTTTATCCCCGGCCATTGGTGTGGTGGAAATCATGTAAGTTAAGACTCCTCCAACAACAAAAAAACAGCCAATTTCCTCCTTTTTAACCACTTGGGGGATGTATGGGATGCCAAACCACTGGCTTGACCCCCACCCTCTGCAACAACTTGTGGTTATAGTGGAGGTTGGTGTCCCTCACCAGTTTCTGCATGGTCACCATATATCATTTGTCCCCTGACATCTGAACGTGGTTGGTTGAGTCACTGTAGGATCATTTGATGACAAGGTCAGGGTTTCACAAGTATTCTGGCACACATGGGTTCATTATGATGACAACCTCTGGATAATCAGTGTGTGTTACCAACTTGGCAATCTCACAGAGGGCCCAGAGGGTGTAAAGCTTGCTGCCCTGTGCAATAGCCTGGCCTGGATCAGGTTAGAGAGAGGTTTGTTGCCTGATCTTTTTCAGGTGATGCATCCATGCATCGACTTGGTCAGGATGCATGGAGTCCTGGTTTTTACAGGTTGGGTTCCTATTTCAGTGTGATCAGTGAACATGATAGAAGCAAAACCCAAGTTCATACCACTTACATGAAATCAGTGTCGAATTCTGCCCTGCCAATCACAAGGTCGGCTTTGAGTAATTGCCACCATGTGGTCCCCTGGCCTGATAGCATGGTTGCCTTGTATGTTGCCCAAGCCATAAACTGTACCTTGCATGGTGACCCGGTCTGTGTGGCCAATGCATAAAGCACACTGAGCTATGTCATGGTCATATCACTATTAATGTTTTGGCTAGCAATGAACAGTTGGTGACTCACCCATTCCCATAAACAAAAGTCTTTCCCCTTCTTGAAGGCAAGTTCAGGTGCAGAGGCCAGAAAGTACTTCTGCCACCAATCGTCCACAGGGATGGTCCCACACATCCACACATCTAATTCAAATGTGTTGATGATGGTGGTGTGGCTGATGGTCCCCTCCACCAAGACGACCGAGATGGAGTCAGTGTAGAAGCTCGTCCTGTCAACATGAGAGGGTTGGATCCATGGAATGTTGAAGAGGACTCCACTGGGTTGGTGAGGTTCATTGATCCCAGGGGTACTAGCAGCCCTGGAGGGGGAATGGGTGAAACCAATCAATCTACAAGTTGGCATCCAACCTCCACACACCTTGATACCCCCTCATTGTTACTCTCTTCTGATGATCATTCCTTGTCACTATCTCGGTGACTTGACAGGGGGGTTGAGTGGCCTTGTCCTCCTCCTCCTCCGATGATGATAATTCTTCCTCC
>QLOK01019967.1:0-11551 GCA_003313805.1 Tricholoma flavovirens
AGGATGATTCCGAAGGTCGGAGTCACATGCTTCGGATATCTGCAATGGTACCAAAATAAAGAACAGTATGCTGCGAAATTTCCAAAAGCCCAATTATAAATAATAACGATCTCCTATCAACCGATATCAGTTAGAGTAAATTGTTATACATGAAGAGACCGACCTATCTGACCCATTCCAGGCTGCATCAACCAGACCTTTCGACCATGACCTTCAGGATTCCCCAAAGCTTCGTAGCCCTCTAGCCAACCTTCTCGCATCTGGTCATCCACCGCGCCACAGACAATCCTTACCTTCGGGAATGCACGGCGCAGAACTGACACTCCTCCCCCCCGTGCAACCAGGAAGGTTACAAAAATAATCCTGTCTTCCCTCACACCGTGATCTAAGAGGATACGAATGGCCATAAAGGCAGCAGCGCCAGTTCCAATCTGTCATATATTAGCGACACATTCAAATGTCATTAAACCTTATTTACCTGAGCGTCGAGCACAAATACCCAGGATTCCTCTGCCAAGGGCCTCATGCGAAGACATGTAGGGAGCATTACATGCAATAACAGTGGCTCAGCAGTCTTTACATCGGATTGAACAAGTAAAGATCCTACTGGCACATCATTGATGACCCTTCGGAAACCACGCTCCAAAGCACCCCCTCTGCCACCAACATCGTATCAAAGTTCGTCTGGCGCGTGAATGGAAACTTACGATCGCAAGATTGACACACCGCAGATGTGCTGCAAAATTCAACATAAATAACAGTTAAGAACAATGTAGGCAATATTCTTGCCTTGGCATCCAACATCTGCCCATGAGATTCTACCCCTACCGGGGTTGTTACAGTTTTAGGTATGTATGGAAGATACTGCAGAGCATTCTCCACCAACATTGTCGAGAGGCGGTCTGCGAAAAAAACAAAATCTTGACCACTACAAGACTTGGACCGTAAAATCGTACAGATGCCCTAAATCGGTAAAATAAAGTTAAGAGCATACGGCTTACAGAACGAACTAACTTTGAGTTGAGGCGTTTGCGGGAGGACTCTGAGGTCCAAATCTTCGATACTTTCTGGAGTTGATGCACCAGATCGACCTCCGAAATAAAGATGAGGGATGGCCAGTTTTTGTCGGAACTGATTCGTGCGTTCTTGTAATTGTCGGCGTATATGAGCTGATATTAATTCAATGGCAACAGTGTTGTTTGATCCAGGTACGATCTGCGGGCATTTCTGATTCAGCAAACACCGGTTGGGTGTGGTGAAGCGTACTATATCTGCATATGTGGCAGTCGGCCGGACAAAATTGTCATATGACGGTTTCACAAAGCGGAGATACCTGTGTACTGTGATAAATCTCTCGCGAACATGATGTGTGGTTTGATTTACTGATCCAGAATGCCGTCTACATTTCTTCCTCGTTCTTTGACATCTCTTTGAAGTCGTCGAGCAAGCATAAGATCCGAATCACATTGAACGAAAACCTAAACTTGATTATTACATGATAAACAAGGCTTCCGCAGGCACTCACCTTAAGGTCATATAACGCTCGCAGTTCCGGATCGTGTAGAGCCATGATGCCCTCCGCTATTAAAAATCTCTTTATCCGGGTGACTCTATAAGCGACAATGCAGACGAACTTATGATAATTGTAGCCCCGTACAAATATTTCGTCTCTTCTAACCGTTGGTGCTCAGCGAATGAGTAGACTGGTATATTTGACTGTTTGCAAGCCTTGAGCTCCGACAAGCACTGTATCCAAAAAATAAACTCAGAATGACTCGGACGATCACTAATCTGCAGCGTACTTACTCTTGCGAACATTGGCATATCTATGGCGTCCGGGTGATCAAAGTCTAGCATATTTGAATGTGCTAGCTCCAATTCTTCTAGAGAATGAAATTTATAGAAGCTGTCCTTTGGGCTAGGGTTAAGATATGAACGTAAACGACTCAAATGCCAAATCACCTGTGATAGTATAATTACTGTGGGTATCGATCCAAGTGATTGAACTAATTGTCTCGCAACATGAGTCTGACGCAAAGAAATTAACCGTCAGAACAGCCAAATATATGAAAGCGGAAGGTTGCCAACACCACCTTTCCACTTCCAGATCCACCTAGGTTGTGGTAAGTTTAGGAGTCATGGTAGCTGGGGAGAAGTGCTTACCAGCAACACCAACGACGTACGCGTCACACAACCGTTTGCCGTCTTCTGAATACCTATCCAGCAGTCAACTAAGTAAAATCATCCAACTAGTTCGGTTTACCATGGTGGACGGCCATGAGACACGAGGACTGTATTTTTCTTTGGCTGGAGAGACAGATCTTGTGGTGTTGGTGCTATTGGACTGTTCAGATCGCTAAAGCCGTGGTTGATTAAATTATCTGGCATCGTCCTGTGTGTGCCAGTGGTGGTACTCTTCCGAGTTCTCCGCTGGGACTTGTCGATCGGAGCTTGAGCGCTTGCGGCCAACTTGAACGCTAGTGATCGGTGCCAGTTGGTGCGTTTGATCCGTCCCGTCCTTCAAGTTGGGCTTCGGAGTCAATCCACAATGTACAAATAACTACTAGGCTACTAAGCAAACGGTATCATTTATTGAGAAAAAACTCTGCAACAGTCGCCTTCATTCGATCACTGGACATCTTTGTCCTGACCCAACCCTCCCTATCTGCAGTCATCTCGAGAGATGTTTGCATATTCGAGAATACCCATCTGGGTAGTGGCACAGACGAGTGCTCAGAACCGATGGATCCAGCTGCCGTAGTGCCGCGACTGCTTCTACTCGTGAGGGTCGTATGGCAGGCATAACAAAGAAAGGGGGTCAACGAAGCCACCAATGATGGTTCTGTTTGGGATGGAAGGAGATGCGACGGATCTCTCAGAGATCGGACTGATATTTGCGTCTTCCAATCCTGAATACCAGACTGCACTGGGCTGATATCGTCGCTGAGTAGGGCAATGTTTGAACGAAGTATGGCATTTACCGTTCGCAAAGCACACAGATGCCATTTGTTCCTTTTTTCGGTGCTAACTTGGCACACGTCCGTGCAATCGTGGAAACGGTGGAAGGATAATCTCGTTCCAACCCGACTATGAAGTCTGCAAACAGAGGCTTAGCTGGCAAAGCAAATTTCGAGAGAAGTGGTGATTCACCTTTCGTGAGAGCCCCAATACTTTGTTTACCTCCTGAGAATCTCTCGCGCCCGACAACAGTAAGTCCACTCCACCAAGCCCAGATGGCACATTCCTTCATTCCAATATCACGCAGCGGCCGAATAACGCGAATCGTTCCATGCTCGTGTCCGTTCGTCGGTCCTCGTGAATGGGCAACAATTCTAGGTGTCCATTCTTCCTGAGCTTCTTCTTTCACCACAAACCCACCACCCTGTGAGATTGAAGATATTAATGAGATCGAAAGCGATGTCAAGGAGGTTCCAAGGAGTAAATGAGAAGAGCCGGTCGAATGTGCAGTGTGGAGAAGGAGTAATCGAGTTAGGGTTTGAATTGCATTCGGAATGGCAGTTTGGGTTGGTAGAGATGATATATACCCCCGCAGACGAGAAATAGAGCTATCACTGTCTGCATCCGTCGGAGCCGATAGAAAGAGATCTAACAGGAATGATGAATAACTTGCAGAGGTTGACAATGTCAGGGGGAACAGACCTTCATTCGTGATATCAACACCCAGATCCTTCCGTGGGGGTTGCCCGCCGATTCTCTCCCACCAATCATTACTAAAAGCATCCTCAATACGCAACGAGATAAAGTCAAGCCTATCATAGCGCTTAACCATGGCGCAAATGTCATCAGTCCTGTCTCTTATCTGTCTGACAAAATTAAGGATCAATCGTAAACGATCCGAAGAACAGTCGTACTCCCGGAAAGGCAGAACACGTCTCTACGTAGCACACTGCTGCATGTGGCCATACACTTGAATTTCGAGGGTGATCTTTCCCACCTCTGAGTTTTCCCGCGTCGTCTGTTATTAGTGACTCTTGGGTTGAGAAGTAGCTTCGATTCACTAGATCCAAGAGGACGGTTGAGCCCAATCCGCCAGACAATCCCACGAGAAGATTTCCAGATGCCTTCAGTGCTTTTCGGCGTGGGCCATCAGGAACCGGGTTTATTGACGGTTCTAACGAGCGTCGAAACTTGGTAGCGATCATCAGAAAAAAACACTCCCTAGAAAACAGGTAAGCACGTTCCTGCGACAATTAGGTTCACGTACTTGCAATATACTGCGTAGCGAATAACGATGTTTCCCGTCTTCGTTTTGCATTTTATACACTCTTTCTCCCTGTCGAATTTTGGGCGACCTTCGCGATTGTTCATTGTGAGAGATTTGGATACAGCAGGGCAACTCACGCTGCATCACAGCATCTTTTTCAGTTTCAGGATTTCCGCACGATGTGGGCATTGTGTAGAGGAAACGACTAGTTTTTCAATTTCCGAGGAGTCACTCGTTCCCGGCCCGGTGATCCGCACGGTTGTTATGTTGTGGATCCACTAAACTAGGAACCTCAGGCCTCAGGCTTTGGACCGTCATGGCTGAAACCTGCGCATTCTTCTATGGCACTTTGATGCACCCAAAAATCCTCAAGAGAGTTATCAAGAACGACGGATCGCATCTCCAAATATGTCCTGCGGTTCTGCTGGTATGTTACTAGGTTCTCGCCTTTAATTGTGATTAATTGTGATCGAGTGATCAGGAGTATACCCGACATAAAGTTAAAGTATGAATGTAAGAAAGGCTCGCTAATATCTCTAACGGACTTGGCCCAGTGGGCGGAATATCCGGGGATCGTCCCTTACGCCCAAAGCCGGATTTTATGTAACCGAGAGCTGGGCCTCGAAGAAAAATCCGTGAGAGGTGTGTTGGTGAAGGGACTGACTCATACAGACATGATAGTTCTGGATCTTTTCGAAGGCCCTGTAAGTGGGCTGGATTACCTGCGACTTTCGCACCTGATATCGTGGATCACAGGAGTATGTGCGGAAATGTGTTAACACGCACCAGCTAGGTGCGTTGGTAAAGTTGTCGGAACACCCGTCGGACGAGGAGACCCTCATCGGAACTGAAATACCTCCGCTGCCTGCTCTCGTGGACCTAGAGCCTGCGCTTGATGCGGAGACATACGTATACAAGAATTTCGAGAATTTGGATGCTGAGTTGTGGTCGTTTGAGGACTTTGTGAAGAACAACGCGCGAAAGTGGTATGGAGAACATCACGAGATCAGAGACCAAGAAGATTCAAAAGTAGAGGAGCGTCGACGGTCAGGGCGAGGAGGGGCAGCAGCTCTGGCTAGATACATGGCCGCGCAAAAGAATTAAAATATAAAATACTGATGACGTAACTAATTGTACGCTGACTCTGCCATCTCCCTTCTCGATGTTTGCTGTCCGGCAGGTGTTGGCGTACTCCATCGTCACTCTCTTTGTCCTCTTTTTCTTTTCAGATGGCCTTAGCAACAGTGTGAGGTCAGTTTACTCGGGCTTGTTGACCAAGAACCACCGTACGTCCAGAGTCCAGAGTCCAGACTGCACGCGAGTACCACTCATATGTATCTGTCACAAGCTCCTGATTTTAGTCGTTACCAAGAGTTGAGGACGTTGCAAGCCAACGAGTTTCCTCTAGGTTGGTCGGTACACCATATTTTTCCAATTAAACTCATCACACTTGTCAAGATGACCCGCACAAACGTGTTATCATCGTGGGCGACCTCCATGGCATGCAAAACCAGCTCAGGTTCGACCATACTCCTCGACCCCTTCGCCTGAAGTTCACTGCACAATTTTCAGCGCGCTTCTGCACAAACTTTCTTATGATCCTGCCCAGGATGTTCTCGTCCATGTTGGGGATATCCTGAGTAAAGGCTCCCATGAAGGGTCTATGGCAGTTTTATCGTACATGACTTCGAACAACATAACCGGCGTCCGCGGAAATCACGACCAAAAGGCGATCGAATGGCGCGGGTGGATTAGCTGGATTAGAAGCCTACCAGCAGGGAGAGTGTGGCTAAAGGAAATAGACACACGATGGGCCGAGGCCGAGGCTGAGGGTATGTCTCCAGACATCTGGGTCGAGAAGGAGAAGAAGCATAACAAGAGTAAATGGTGGAAGACCATCCCAAAAGGTTGGATACTCTTTGGGGACCACTACAAAGTCGCTCGAGCTATGTCTGGGGCTCAATACGACTATCTGTTATCTCTGCCACTCAGGCTGTATATCCCTTCTGCACATGCTTTCATCGTGCATGGCGGATTACTTCCCTCAGATCCGCTTTACCCGCCCACTCATTCTCGACAGCCATTGGCACATGTTCCGAACTTACCACTGGCTATCACGAAGGGAAAACCTATGCCCAAGAATGACACCATTACACTATTGAGGAACCTTCAAGAACTGTCCCTTCTCAAGGATGTTCCACAGAACAAGGTGCCTTGGACTGTGTTGAACATCAGAAGCATTTTTAGTGGCAAAGTCTCTAGGTCTGTCGGATTTGGGCTTCTTACAGTTCCAGGCGAAAAATCTAATTTTATACGCAGCGGAAAGGACGGAAAGGCATGGCCCAAGATCTGGAAGCGTGACATGTCCCGTTGCGAAGGATTCGATCATGATGTACCTACAAAACTCAAAGGTGATCTGTTGCCCTGTCATCCGTTTTCCGTCATTTATGGCCACACCGCATCGCGGGGCCTTGATGTGAACCGCTGGTCATTTGGTATAGACACTGGTTGTGTAAGTGCTCACCACGTCTCTTGTTGAGTTTAACCTCGACCCATATGCAACAGGTGTACAAGAGAAGATTGACAGCTCTTGTGCTTGAGCCTCAGAACTCTCATTCTGTGACCTTTAAACGACAGGAACAAGGGGACGAGAGCGATTACGATATCGACCGCGTAACAACTGTACCATTCGGAGACGACAGACGGGCTTCAATAGTTAGCATTTCCTGCTCCTAAGTCTCCTGTCACTATTTTCACGCCGTCATAATCATTCTTCTCATAATTACAACTTTACACCGCAAGCTAATCTACCTACAGAATCACTTGTTTGTACTTTTACTTCAGATTTATTTACTCTTAGATCGACAAATTCATATTCAATTTGTACAGACTATTCTACAAGCGACAACAAATCAACAGATAAACAGGAGGTTCGTATCCTATAGTAATTCGGTCAGTTAGTGGCGGTGAATGTCAGATTTAGGTACTGACCACGGGATGGGAGCTGGAGAGCTGAGGTTTCTGGCTGTATTTGGCCCGAAGGATTGCTCTAATACTGACGAGGAGCTGTTGGTAGCTCTGCTGAGGGTTTTTGGCTACATAGTACATTATTAACAGAAACTTGTATCAAACAAACGAGGCGCATACCGAGAGCAGCAATGAACGCCTGCCGGGAGGAGTAAGAACACAATAGACAATTTACGGGGAGCTCAGAACTCACATAGCTCATAGCACCAGTCGCCTGTCCAGCTTCTTGAGTATCAGCACTAGTCTGAGAATCTTTACATCCGCTCCAGGAGATCTATAACCACAAATTTATCGTTATTTTTTCTCCTAACGGATAATACGCATGGATCACATACACAATCAGCAGCGCTGGTCCTAGTTGCCCTGGCATACTGCTCAGCCTTTTGGGTATTGCCGGTTGCAGTCTTGACCAATCCCATGGCAGACTTGAAGACGCCACCCATATCACCACGGGCGTAAGACGTGACGGCAGACATTAAGCCCTGACCGGCTTCGAGTGCGAGGTTGGGTTCCTTGACCTTGCCTTCAGTGGAGTACTGCGGGTACGTTATGGTAAATATCTGCCGCGACTAACGATCCAGTAAATGGCTTCTGACAGTGTAAGGAAGATCTAAGTCGGATGATGAATGTTAGTTGTCGTGAGCATTATGTGCTGAGGGTGCCCACCAAGTGCAGAGCCTGAGTGGCATGACTAGGCCTTACGTGAATAACTCCAGGAAGGATTAATGAAGAGAAGCTCATACATCGAAGATTGCGGTTAAGCGACAGCCAGCAGGCAATGGCTTGACCATGATTTCATGCATAAGCTAAATGATTCCGCACTAAGTCTTGACAAGGTAGGAGGAGTTTATTGACTTACATCATCAACGATATGACCATTCTTTTGGAAATCCACCTGTATTAAGGGTGAAATTTAAATTGAGAGTCCATGTATATAGTCCCGACGCACCGGATAGATTACTGCAATGACGGTGAGAACAGTCCAGAGAGTGTCCAATGTACTGACCTTCGTCGTAGCCATCTGCCTCATCGCCATCCAGATCTTTGGTCTGACCCCCGTGTCCTGAATCTAGAATAACAAGAAGCAACCTCAACAAAACGCAGAGTCGAGGCTGAGAATGACTCGCAGTGAAAGAACAACGAGTCGTTGGGTGCCGCACCACGGACAAGCCATTGCATTGCTTGTATCTGTTCCAGAATTGATTTAGTAAGACGAGAGGCAACAACTAATAAATACACACGATGTTGTCACGCGTGGGTCTCTGGCGAGGGTTGGTTGCATCATCTGTGAGTGTAACGATATCTTCTTTTTTATAGCCAAATGTTCCTAAAATGGACGCGTTTAGAGAAAGCATGCCAGGAAACAAACCACGAGGCGTACGGATAAGGAAGTTCACTATATTATGCACATCGTTTATGCAGCCTCTTAATTGACCTGTCTGACCGATGTAGTTAATTCCAATCTAGGAGAGACAGATATCACGCAAGGTCTGTATAGAAAAGCTGCATGTAACGCACACAAAGCGCCTTCTTCTTTCCATTACATTGTGAATACTGGAAAGAGGGCTGTACTTGTTGCTGATTTGAGTTCTGGAAATTTGGGCCGTAGTACTGCTGCTCTGTAGGAGGCCTGGGCGGCGGTCCAGCTGGAAGGATGATATTTAGCTTCTCAAGGATTGAAGACAAAGTGAGATCGCATTAACCGGGAGGTGCATACGGCCGATTTCTGCTGCACAACAAATGTCAGCAGGGTCGATGAAGAGAAGGAAGATACGGACGGAGGAGGAGGGGGAGGTCCATATTGTCCAGGGTATCCGCCGTGCGATTGAGGATGCTGCTGATACTCCTGTCGGTGCGATTGATCAGGATAGGTTGAGCTCTGCACTGGGGGAGGCCCAGGCGGAAGACCATAACTAGAAGGAAATATAGGGGATATTCAAGTTACATGCTAATGTCACGTACGACTGAGGGGGAGGGCCATATCTGCTTACGTCTCAGATAAGAGAACGCTGATATAAGAAATTAGGCGTACCCAGGTGTTTGAGAAGAGGGAAACCCGAATCTTTGATAACATCATATTCAGTTGCATGTCTTAGCACAGTAATTCATACCCTGTCGGAGGGCCAGGCGGAGGTACATAACTTTGACGGAGTATAAGTGTGTTGAGCAGTGAAGAGGGGAGCTAGCATGCATACCCGTGAGGAGGCCCCGGGAGAGGACCGTACCTAGATATCAAAAACATTATCACTGGCAAGGAGATCGTATTTTCAAGGGTGATATGATCTTACCCGGAGGGAGGCGGACCAGCAGGAGCACCATAACTTGAATGAGTGTGTTTCAATCATATTGAGAAACGAAAAGTGGAGCTAGCATGCTTACGCATGGGGAGGAGCGCCGTAACTAAATAATGGGACAGTGTTCCAGCGAAATCATATTTTCAAGGATATTACGATCTTACCCAGAGGGAGGTGGACCAGAAGGAGCACTATAACTTGAATAAGCGTGTTCCAATCACTGTGATTTGTTCGAAGCTATTGACGATCGCTTACCCGCCTGGAGGAGGGCCATAACTGGGCGCGTATCCCGCAGGATCCGAGGTTGATGATGGTCCAGAGGAACTGCGAATAAAAGATAAGAATGCCACACGCAACAAGACCAGTGTTGATTTTCATACAAGTTTGGGTTCGGAAAACTGGGCTCGGGGTAACTGGGATCTCACGATGAGGAATGTGAGGACGACCCGTTAAGCATGGATACATACGCTGGTGGCGCTGCGCCATACCCCTGGGGTTGCTGGTTGTTGTTCCACATGACCTTGAAGAAATTTCGATGTACAAGAGATTCAAACAGAACGACTCAAGAGTCCGAGTCCGAGTCTAGCACAGCCATTACACTTAGTACTTTTGATTCAATTAATAGTCTACAAAGTTCTGCACGGCGGAAGTGGGAGAAGCTAGGCGCAGTGAGACCAGCCAGCACTTCTCCTCTCCTATGATACTGTCAGATTTCAGCCTGAGGCTCACAAAAGCAAGTCAGATTGTGAGTACCACTAGCATTCAGGCAAGGGACTCCTCTCTCTGACCTTTCTGGGCACTTCCTTAGATTGGTGTTAGTGTTCAACAGGTCAAAGAAACAGGCGGGTCAACGAAACAAAACACTTTCGTCATTGTGGATGCCACTGCTTTTCTGACCGAAAGGCAGCATGCATATTATTGTAATCCCATTGAACATTTTTGGAAAGCAGAATGTCGAGTCGCTAAGGAAGGCCAGGTTAAAGGCTATTTTCATCAGTGCAGACACAGCAACTACTATATACTGTCAAGCAGGGAACTCATTCATGCGCGAATCATGATACATACGATAAGATTGCATATATATTGAAACAAATTGAATACTGTATTGTCAATTGACAGCCCGCCGTCACTGGTCACTGCGGCTGGCGCTATTGACAAAATGTTTTGTGCCAGGCCCTACGGAACAATAAAGTTACGGTATCAATACACTTGCTAGGCAGATAAGATAAGATTGTCTGATTAAACATAGTATTTTCAACCGCGTACTCAGTAGGGCATGGGAAGGAGGCTGTGTATTCACTCTTCTTCTCCTTCAGTACATCGAGACTGAACAGAGATATCCATAACCCCAGTTCCACTCGCCTCATTCCGATATGGGGTCTGAGTTAATAAGGTTATTCTTGGGCGGACACTGGAACATGCTTCACGGAACATGCTCTAGGTTGTATGACCGCCCAGGGATGTCCTGCAATGACGTGAATGTCTTGAGGGAGAGGCACAAACGGGAGCAGAAAGCCTGGACCTGGGTGGATGCAGATTTTGCCTCTCGTGCGGTTCTGAAGCTTCACTCGACCACGAAATGCCTAGAAAAGTCCAAAGCCTTCGGAGCATTCCGTATAATTTGGTCAATGCTCGTCCTCTGATGGATCACGGAGAAGAGAAAGAAATTGGCTTCCCCGACTAGGTAGAGCCCTAAGCCTGCATTCAACACCGGAGCTGCCGACATGAATAAAGCCACACTTAGACTGGTGACGGATGGAGTCATCCCTACGCAGGACCTGAGCAATCGTTCCAATGGCAGGCTCTGTACCACGTTGTGTCACAGAGCATGTGATTAGTCATGTTACCATGTCACGTTTAACTTGAAGTTGGCCTGAGGCATCACGCAGTTGAAGTTGAAGTCTCCTGTCACCAGCGGTTCGTTGCTCCCATACAGAAGAGTATGGACGATCAACCATCTCTAAATCTCTCTTTCCTAGAAACATTGAATGTGGCTCAGCTGAAA
>QLOK01019974.1:3599-16323 GCA_003313805.1 Tricholoma flavovirens
AGAGAACACAACTGATGTGTCTCTTAGTATTTATTGGTTTATATACTAAGTTACAACTGTTGTACAATATTTGAATACTGTTTTTACGATGCGAGCATACAGTTGCGTACATATTCTAAATATAGGACACATGAGAATTATCCATCTCACGGTCGCGTTCATTGATAATTTTAATGTTTTTTGGTGTAATACTATTGCGGAAAAATAAGAAAAATAATGATAGGTAACTGTACATGTTTCCTAACACTTCTCAGTGCCATGTCACTGATACATGGTGCCCACCCAGCACAAAACATTGACCCAGCCTCACCCAGCCCTACCAGCAAGGTGGATTGCAGATACTACCAGCCAATGATGACCCAATGACCATGCCATCCATCCCAGCCTCACAAGCAACTGCTCATGGGGTGGATCACAGGTGGAATTATGATAATGCTGCCCATGATGAGGGACATGACACCCACCCCATGCCTATGAGCAACTTCTTGTAGGGTGGATTGTGGGTGCAGCTTAGGTACAACACCAGGCACACAGAGATGAGGTGGATAAGACAGCCCCTCAGCACCCAGCACCCACTCCCATGCCTATGAGCCACTGCTCATAGGGTGGATTGTGGGTGCTGATGAGAATGAAATGGGTATAGAAGATGACAATGGGGACAATGAGATAACAAGACAACAGTGACAATGAGGGGCTGGCTACAGTCCACCACCACCAGCATCCCCTCCCATTGCTGAGAACAACTGTTCACAGGGTGGAAAGGGGGAGTGAACATGGCAGCACAATGAAGGGGGGGTGGGTCAACAATGAATAGGGTGAGTCAACAACAAGGCAGAGACAATGCAGTGATGACCCTGGGCAACAAATGAAAGGGGCCACAACAACAACAACAACAACAACAACAACAACAACCAGCACCAGCACCTGACAATCAAGCTGTGGAGATACATAGATGGGACAACAGGGATGAGGAGGAGGACAACATGGATGATCAGGACAGAAATGACACAGATGGCACAGATGATGCAGATGGGGAGTCAGGAGGGAGCCCCTTTCTTTTGTAGTTATTTTTGTAAGTGGTGAAGGAATATATTTAATCTATTCAATGTTCAATGTTCAACAAGGACTTGAAAATAAGTGTGCCAACAGTGATGAACTTGGTACAATAATAATTTCACAAAGTCTTTTGAGGTGGAGTTTGAATGTGCCAAGGACTGCTGGAGGTAGGTAAAATGCATTTTTACTTCATTTTCCAGATGTTTGCATTTCAAAGTGTTCACAGTAGCCATTTTTTGCTTCATTTTTCACATCATTTTTCAGTCCATTCTGATCATTCTTCTGCCAAACACCCAAAAATAATCCAAAAATGAAGCCAAAAATGAGGCAAAAATGGCCCAAAAATGCCAACCATGAACAACCCTATTATATGATTTGTAATTATTCCCTAGTACTTTGCTGCAAGTGTTGAAAGCTTGTCTACTACTGACAACAAAAACAGCAATGGAAATGCAGACTTCATAAGGGCTCTGTTGCATGAGATTGTGTCAGATTGAAAATAATATTGAATGAACTACTACACACTACCCCTTCTTACAGAGTCTATAGGTTCTACAGTGCTACAGTGACTATGGTGTCTACAATGCTACAGTAGGCAACAAAACCCTTCCAATGTTTTGTACTTTTGGAAAGATGCCTTTATATCTCAGGAAATAAATTTCCTAAATTCTTGAAAATATTACATAATATACTTAAACATCATATCTTCTCACTGACACAGCCACAAGTTTGCCTAAATCCATTTGGTAACTTTCCCATGTTACTTAAAGTTGTCACTCATTGGAAGGGTTTTGTTGCACTGATTTTTTATATTAAAATTTCAATCAACTAGTACTTGGTATAGCCTCCCTTTGCTCTGATTACTGCTGCAAGCCTTCTATGCATGCTTTCAATCAGTTTCTGACACTCTTCCTTTGGAATTGCTTCCCACTCCTTCTGCACCCTCTCCCAAAGTTCATTAACACTGTTTGCTGGTTCTTCATAGTCCCCCAGCCTTCTTTTGAGATAGTTCCACAAATGTTCAATAGGGTTGAAATCTGGAGACTGTGCAGGCCACTTGAGGACAGTGAATCCATTGTCTTCAAACCATTTCTTGGCCTTCTTGCTTGTGTGCTTGGGGTCATTATCTTGTTGAAAGATAATGTCATCAGCAGATTTGTCCCAATTGGTGAGGGATTCCTGAAGTTCATCCTCCAGGATTGCCACATACAGATCAGCATCCATCATCCCATCAATCTTGGTTGCATACCCAACTCCATCCCAGCCCATACAGCCCCATAGCATCAAATTACCACCTCCAAACTTCACTGTTCCCTCAACTAGGCGATCACTCAAGCCTTCTCCCACATCTTTCCACACATATTTACTTCCATCTGACCCCAAACGAGTGATTTTAGTTTCATCAGACCATATGATCCTCTTCCAGTCCTCAAGAGTCCACTCCAGATGCCTTTCTGCAAATTCCATTCTTGCCCGCCTTTGTGCTGGTTTGAGAAATGGTCGTTTTCCCTTTACTACAGGTTGCATGCCTTTGGACTTGAGCTGATGATGAAGTGTTTGAGCAGATATGGATGTATTTGTGACATCCACAAGGGCCTTGGCAGCTTCAGTAGCATTTTCCACCTTTCCCATTCGAATAATGCGTCGTGCATAATCAATATTAGCAGCCGTGAGCTTTGATGGACAGCCACCAGAGAATCTTGGAAGGTTGGGATGATGCTGAGAACGAATACGACTGATTGTACCACTGCCTAGATGGGTTTGGGCAGATATCTGAGCTCCTGAGAGACCAGCATCAAGCAATGTAAGAACATGAGTAATCTGGCTGGATGATAGCTTGTGCATAGCGGAGTGGGGGGATTTGGAGAATTGTGAGTGGATAAAAGCATCTTAGATAGCATTCTGGAGTGAAGTCACATGACTTTGTATGTTATTGTTTATTGTAATCAACAAAGTCATGTGATATGATACAATTTTCTATGGAAAAAATCAGTGCAACAAAACCCTTCCAATGAGTGACAACTTTAAGTAACATGGGAAAGTTACCAAATGGAGTTATGCAAACTTGTGGCTGTGTCAGTGAGAAGATATGATGTTGAAGTATATTATGTAATATTTTCAAGAATTTAGCAAATTTATTTCCTGAGATATAAAGGCATCTTTCCAAAAGTAACATTGGAAGGGTTTGTTGCCTACTGTATAATGCTCTATAGCTTACTATGGTACTTGCACTGTGAGGGCCACTGCTCCACACAGCATGTCCAAGTTCCTTCAGGCAGTTAGGGGGATGAAAAGTTATGCAGGGAACAAATGTATTTGAAGCTTGTTGGCTTACAAGATCACAAAGTGTAGAATGCCATGACTGCGCCATTGGTGTACATATTGAGACTCATACAGCAATGATGCACCTGTCAGCATTCCATCATGAAACCAGATCATACTGGTGCTAGTAAGTACATGTGACATGAAATGCCCATTTTTGAGATAAACAACTCCTCTGAGCATGTAACACACATGGGCAGCATCCCCACAGGTAATCCAGAGATCAGGTGATAGAGATGGTCTGCTGATTTCTATGTCAAAGGTGAGCAGAGGTGGTGTTTGAAGAAAAAAGGTCTTCCTCAACAAATAAGCACCACAAGTAGAACATTTGGAAGCTGTGCCAACTGTGAAGTCATCCATGCAAGCTTGTAAAGACATACCAGGGCATCCAAACACAATAATTTTGCAGTTAGTGGCTGGGTTCTGGTCAATGTTTCTACCAACATCATGTTCATTTGGGCAGCCAAGCTCTGACACCATGATTGGGTGGCATGTTTTAAGCAAGCAGTGTGCAATAGAGTGCACACTTGCATAAGCTCCAAAGGAGAACTCTGCAGAAATTCTGGCTAAATGATGTCTCATGAAATCCCTGATTTGTTCCAAAGAAAAGTGCCAAGATGTAGAATGGTCAACTTGAAAGCTCTCAACACCCATGGGGACATTGATGCTGAAGTGAAGAATCAGATACAGCAAAATTGAAGATATAGATGAGATGAGGAATGAGAAGTGCAATAAGATGCAAGTAGACATCAGCACAAGCATGGAGCAGATCATGTATGATTGAAGTGTAGTTGAATCAAGAGGTGACAGATCTCCTGATCTTGGACATTGTTCCCACCTATACCAAGGTGGGGGGGGGTTACCAAATAAGACAATTACACGTCTTGTTTAACTCACAGCACCAACAGCTAGCACAGTTGAGGAGTTGATACCAAAGAGCTAACTGAATACTTGCCATTATCAATATTCTCCTCTAGTTTTTGCCTCATCAACTCTCAAGGTGTGACATCCACAGTAAACTGTTTGCACAATGGTGATCTAACACGGTAAATAGTGTACCATCACAACACACTCCTTCTCATGTCCATTCTATTGTTTATAAATTCTTTCAAAGAAAATCAGCCTCCCTGTGAGATCTGTAATGCCTCAAACAGTACTCTTCAAGTTCTTTGTGAAAGATGTGGTGTCTATGTAAAACACAGTGGGAATGTGCAGTTCTTTACCCAGCATCTAGCGCAACACCACCAAAGTAAAGATTGTAGACTGAAATATCTCAGTGCATAATTAGTCATTATTCTTTGGGATCTCAAACTGATCATTTGGCATTAGACAAAATTCTCTCTCAGCAGAGCTTCAAAGCACCACTCACTTCATGCCCACTACCATGTGATGGTGCAGCCTTCATTTGGGAGCTGGGCTGTCCATTTACCACCTATCTGTTCCAATTCAACCTCTGAACACCAGCCAAAGTATTGTTTACTCATTATTGATGCTACTACCTCTGTAATTCATATCCAATCACCTTCTTGCACACATCTTTCGTTGACAAGATCCACCCCTTGCAAGTCCTGCTGGAGCACCATTGCAGACATTCAATCTGTTCAGGGCCTCACCCAAAAATCACCCTCCATAGCTGATCTGGCTCTTCTCAACCATGACAAGCTCAGTAGAAAGCTTGAGGTCATCTGCAAACAGTTTTGTGATGAGCACCTCAAGGTTTATCTTTGATCTTACCCAAACATTTATTTCTAATGTGTTTTGTCAGTGGCTCATGCTCATTGTATGAATCATATGTCATCCATTCTTGACCATCATAATGAGTCACTCCCCCCACCAGTTGTGCAATCTGCTATCTGCAGATCCCTCAATACCGTTACCTTCTTTTGCTTTATGAGCAAATACAACTACCACTAGTATATACATATGTATTATAATTGTCATTGATACAGTTTTCATAGCATAATTCAAGTTTGTTGCTGTGCAGCCACCTGATGACAAATCACATCTGCTGATAACATGCTGGTGAGTGGGAACATCCAGGGATGATGGTCCCTGGCCAGATCCAATGTCCATTATTCTACAATCTGTTGGCACCTTTTATGTTGAATGCCAGCTCACTTTGCTGATCATTGTTCGCACGGAGTGATGACCAAGGGCTTTGTCATAATGACATGATGCCACTCTCTGCAGGTGTGCAGTCCCAACACATGCTCAATTGGCAATTGCCACAACAACAATCAAACAGAGAGCAAAAGCACACTCAAATGCAGGCTCCTAAAACCACTTACTCGAACCACTCATATGGGGCTTAATCCCACGGCATATGATCTAAATGAGAACAAACAAAAACCAAATAAACAAAACTTCCCCCAAACTTGCAGTTGAGCAGCTGG
Organism: Tricholoma flavovirens; assembly: GCA_003313805.1. NCBI lineage: Eukaryota > Fungi > Basidiomycota > Agaricomycetes > Agaricales > Tricholomataceae > Tricholoma > Tricholoma flavovirens. The sequence goes on from QLOK01019974.1 coordinate 9,371, forward strand.
CACAAATGGGATCTGGGGATCTCAGTGATCTCAAACATGCATCAGCAACACTTGGCTATCATCATTACCATCAGCCAAACATCAGCACTACTATTGTGCTCATTGTCACAAGTGATGACCACACCAATGCCCTCCTGCTTTTAGCCATCTTCCTTCAAGTTCTTTCTTTTTGAATACATAAGTGTTACATGTATATAGGATATCAATACACTGTTATTCTGCTTTTCTGGCTAGTAATAACTAAGTAGGGCTGCCAGTGAACAATAGGGCATTTATCATGGAGAGAAGGGGAGGTTTTGCACTCTAGTACCTATCTGGACTGCATTAGGATGATGTGTGGATGAGTGAGTAAAGTGTGGAAGAATTGGAGTTTGGTTGTGTGAGAAACTATAGGTAGGTATTCAAAAGAAAGAACTTGAAGGAAGATGGCTAAAAGCAGGAGGGTATTGGTGTGGTCATCATTCGTGATGATGAGTGCAATAATAGTGCTGATATTTGGCTGATGGTAATGATGATAGCCGAGCGTTGCTGATGCGTGTTCAAGATCACCAAGATCCCCAGATCCCAATTGTGCCAGCTGCTCAACTGCAAGTTTGGGGGAAGTTTTGTTTATTTGGTTTTTGTTTGTTCTCATTTGGATCATATGCTGTGGGATTAAGCCCCATACGAGTGGTTTGAGTGAATGATTTTAGCTTGCTACAACAACAACAACAGTTGAGCACAAGCATGAGCAAGCAAATGGTCACATAAGCCATCAGTTGGCAAACACTGCAATGCTGATGTGAACATGTCCCATGGTTACATCAGGAAAATCTAGAAAAAAACTTAAACAGGCTTATTCTTTGCTTAGTGGGCTTATCACCTGCCAAGCACAAATAAGCAAAAAATAAGCAAATGACTTGGCTTACACAGGCTTAATGAGTACTTAAGGCTACTTATCTGGGCTTGGAATTCAAAATCTGGTGAGCTAAGTTGAATTAAGTACAAATTAAGTGCATCTAAGCCAAGTCATTTGCTTATTTTTAGCTTATTTGTGCTTAGCAGGCAATAAGCCCACTAGTAAGCCAAGAATAAGCCTGTTTAAGTTTTTTCTAGATTTTCCTGATGTACCCAAGTCATAGGATAAACCTCATTCTCAATAATGAGAACTCGGAATGGCATAACCCAGGGTTTGTTGATGAGTCACTGATCAGGGAGCTGACTAATGACTGTCATCATGAAAACAACATTTTTTTGGCAACTGTATACACCAAACCTGTATGATGTGAAAAACAAAATAATGCACAATTATTGCATGTGCAATTACAACCAGCATACATACCACAGTGATGTTCCTAGGTGTAATGTAGATAGGAGCTACATATTTCTTATATATAATGCATGTATGAGCAATAACTGGTATTACATGTAAAGAACAAGTATGACACATAATTGTCATGTCGTGTTTTCAACCACATACATGGCACAGTGATGCTCCTAGAACATGTAATGTAGGTATTAGCTACATATTTCTGTCACCTAGCATATGAAGCATACATATGGGCAATACAAATTCAAACCAGTCCACTTTCACCCATGCCAAGTAATGGTGATGTTCCCAAAATGTAGCAATTAGTCGCTATTAGCATATGAAGCATATGTACAAGCAATACAAATTCAAACCAGTCCACTTTCACCCATGCCAAGTAATGGTGATATTCCCAAAATGTAATAATTAGTTGCTATTTCTGTCACCTAGTGTATGAAGCATACATATGGGCAATACAAATTCAAACCAGTCCACTTTCACCCATGCCAAGTAATGGTGATGTTCCCAAAATGTAATAATTAGTCACTATTTCTGTCACCTAGCATATGAAGCATACATACAGGCAATACAAATTCAAACTAGTCCATTTTCACCCATGCCAAGTAATGGTGATGTTCCCAAAAGGTAATCATTAGTCGCTAGTTACACAGTGAAATATAAAACACTTCCCTTCAACATTGCTGTACCCAGGTCTAGAATTCAGCAAAAATCCCACTGCCAGACCTGTTCTTGGCATGTGGCCAGAGGACAAATGATAATAATCATGGAAGTATTCATGAAAGACCCATAAGTAATTTGTAACAATTCAGGCCACTGTACTTAGGTAGGAATCAACAATGGTCTTAGCAAAACCCCACAAAGTTTACCTCAGAGGCTATGGAGTTAGATTATGCATGCAAACCTCTATGTGGCTGCATCCTGCAAGGATGGAGGGCAATGATGCCTCCAAAATTTCAGTACAGTGTATAATTTCTGCTCGAAATTGCAATATGGCCCACGTTGGGAGGTTTTGAATCAGCATATATGATGGTAGTACATTTCTACCACAATGGTAACATTTCAAAAAAAAAATCTGATGTGACAACATTTTGGTAACAGCGCAAAGTTTGTCATCATGGATCAAAACACTGTTATAAGTTACTACAGCATGATCATACATCTATGAGAGGGCATCCCCATACAATACCTCCAATACTGCTAGTATACCCAGCTGATCCAGCATCTTTTATCAACATGTCATAACTCCCAGCTGCACCAGAACTCTCGTCACTATGCTTATGGAGGTTGGTGGTGTAGCCTACAAGCTGATCACAAGCCTTGCAAAGTTGAAGCTTGGATGCAGATGGCATGAGCTCATTGATCAGCTGGTTGACCATGTTGCAGGGGCCATGTATGTTTTTCTTGCTAGAGATTAGCCTCTGAGCCACCTTCAAAAGAGCCCTCGTCAACCTAGTGAGCCGTGAGCTTTGAGTAAATGTCTACATAGCTGACAATACATACATACACCCACAAATGGGCCTTCCTCCTCAGAGCTCTCTTCACCCAGCCATATTATATATCAATGCTGGCAGGGAATGCAATAAAAACATTACTTACCCATGACCTGCTAGGTAGCCAAGCATTCAACTGCAAGGCTTACATTGGGTACTTAGTAACTACAAATGAAAGTGTTAGTAATCGCAACATTATAGAGGGCTCACTTCATAAAAAAGGCTAACCAGCCCAATTAACCCTCCCAAACACATCCTCATAACTCTTACCATCACCTTTGGCATACTTCCCAAAAAGAATCTGTTTGATTTTGGAATCTCTGAGCTTCTGCATGTCCAAACAAACCTCCATTGGTAGTTGACCTTGCTGTCAAATCAGATCTTGAGCATAAAACTGCCAAGGATTCTCAAATGGTAAGGTGGATGATCCAGTGCTGAGGTCAAAGCTAACGCTAGAAAAGAGAACCTGCAATGTCGAAAGACACAAGAGACCCACCACAGGAATGGACTTGGAATGGTTTCAAGTTGATTGATGACTGACATAGGAAGCGGCCAGTTGCTGAGTGGCAGTTGACTGACTCAGAGTTGTGGAGGGAGGGCCTAGTAGTGTAAAGGAAAAATTTGAAATTGAAGGGAGGCACAGTAATTGATTTTTATACCTCAGTGATGCCCATCTGATCGACTATGTGGAGCATTGATGCCATGGCAGAAAGTTACATGCTTTGAAATCAAAAGCTAACGTTAGAAAAGAAAGAACCCAGAAAGTCAAAAGACACAAGAGACCCACCACAGGAACAGACTTGGAATGGTTTCAAGTTGATTGATGACTGACATAGGAAGCAGCCAGTTGCTGACTGGCAGTTGAAGCTGGCTCAGAGTTGTGCAGCAGGAGAGGGAGGGTAAAGGAAAATTGTAAAGGAAAATTTAAAATTAAAGGGAAGCGCAGTTTGATTTTTATACCTCAGTGATGATCTGATCAACTAAGCGGAGCATTGATGCCACAGCAGCAACTGGCAACAAGTTACATGCATTGGACATGTGCATCATATCATTTGCGCAGGCTGGTAGCCAGGTATATCCTCTATGTATTTGGTATTCTATAAATGTGGTGCCATTTGTGTGCCACATACGGCACCATGTTGTGGGTGCATAGTATAGTTCATGTAATGAGTTATGCACAGGGTAGGCTAAAGGGTTTGCATTGTATACAAAGAATACTAGTCAGGGAGGCCTTGAGGGTGTTTGTCATGTGAGGTTGCTGTGATGCTAACAACAACAGCAAGGTGAACTTGAACATGATGCTAACAACTTTGTCCCCTTGCCTGTTCACATGCAGCATGTTGTTTTGCTAATTTAGAAATGGAGGAGTCTCCTGTAGCACGAGGCTGTGCACTTGCTGGAATGTGGTGCTTTCCAAAGACTTTGCTGAATCAATTTTGTTAGCATCATGCTGATGGCCAGCTCGATGGCCTATCACTCACATTGTCCACCAAGACAACAGCTCTTGAATGTGGGTGTCAGTGGCTGGGCCAGGTGTATTTTCGAAAAAATCAACAATATTGTTGTAAAAGGTTGGGTAGCTGAAGCAGCCATCAACTTTGTTCCATGACGTTGCACTGGACAGGGCAAAACATAGCTGAGAATTAGGGGAAATCATCAGACCATTCTGATGGTTCCATATGTGTGTGAAAGGATGTACCTGGACAGCGATGTATGCAATTGCATGAGGGGTAACAGATCGTGCACCTAGAAGGTTAGCAACATTTCCATGTGTAGGGGCCTTATGGTGTTTTCTTGCATTCTTCTGGGACTGAGATGTGCGGTCATCAACATCCTTCTAGGAGCAGATGTCTTCAGCAGAAGTAGGAGAAGTAAAGATAAATTTAAAGGTCTGGAAAGAAATTCACCAGGGTGTGAGCTTAAGCCAACCTGAGCCATCAGCCTCACCTTGACAAGGATTGCACTTTGGAGGAAGCCATGTTCAACATCACCCTTGATCACTGTAGCATGAGGGTAGAGAAAGGCTGGCCAAGAATCAGCTGTTACCAGGAAGTCAGGTTCCCCATCACGAATTTGCTGGCAAATGCTGTTGGAGGTGAGGCATTGGCTACATAACAAAGTTATACAGAGCTTTACTGCTGATCCTGCCAATCATAGTCAACTGGGCAAAGGATCTGACCTGTTATGTCATGCTCAAACCTGTGCTCAGTCTTGTTGCTTGGTGAAAGTGGAGTAGGTTTTTCGTCAGGGTATAGATCGATGGTAGTGGCAGTTAGGGAATGTCCACAGCCTAAGTGAGCCATGCCATACCTCTCTGACACACATGCTAAGCTCAGTCACATCAAACTCAGTAAGCTTCTTTTCTAGACCTGTGACATGCTGGGTGAGGAGCAAGTATCTGCGGTAGGATCTCTCTTCTCTAGGTATTACCAATGCATTGATTACGGCCATCGCATGGAAGGGAGCCAACACCTACTCGATGTCATGCAAAATAGGCTCCATGATGGAGCAGCAATCCAATTTGAGAGCCTGTCAATGGTCATTTTCATCAACAAGCTCTTTGATGGACTGAAACATAGAAACCAAATGGCAGACAGCACGGCCTTGCATAACATTGGAGGCAAGGTCTCTTTGCAGAGGTGCCAGATTTTGTGGAGGTGTTTGGCAAATTTAATGGTATGTACGTTCTATGTTTTCCACCCACACTATGTAGGTCTTGAAGCTGCTGCTTCATGGGAGCAATTTGATGCTTAGTGCCAGCATATGTAGCATGGACGTCACCTTCAACATCCATCTCCAGGCCTTGGCTTGGACTTGCCATTTGTAATGAGTCAAATGATAGCCACCTAGCAGGGTTGAACCAGAATTGTCTCTCAGGCTGATGGGAAAGCAACCTTTTGCAATGTTAGCCTGAGGCTGAAGGCACCGGTTATATGGCCTCAGACCCAGTGAGGCAGTGTTAGCACCCCTGAGTTGAAAAGCAACCTTACAGACCTGAATCATCAATGCAGGTTGTGCTTGACACTTGCACACTCAAGGCTGTTGATATGCTAGTGTGCATGCACTGTTTGAAGTAGCATCACATCACAGTGCCAGTGGATGCTTGACTGCCAAGTGTTGTCACTGTCACAGGGTTTTTTTCCGGAGCTTGGCGTGCATGATATATTGTACTTGTATTTGCATGCTAACCTGCGTGATCAGGATATGCAAGTGCAGGTTGGTGGTTATTTAGGACAGACAGAACTCCTCGGCATAATGTGTAATCATTGCAACAAAATATGGACCCCTCCCATAGCAGCCTAAGCCTAAGGGACAGTGCCAACTACAACATCTTGGGTATTACCCCATTGGAAAGCTGTCACATCTCACAGCTATATTCTGGGGCCCAGCATGGAGGCCTTTTGATCACACCCACCTGCCATCCTTTGAAGGTGTTGACATGATGGCACCAAGGTATGGCCCTCTGTTAAGGTCATGCTTATTGTGAGGGAGGAATCGGAGAATGCATGGGTTTTCTGAAGGGGGACAAACAAGACTTGGCTTCAACTTATAAGAAGTTGCACCCTTCCTCTTGATTAGGGTTGTCTCTGATTTACTGGACTTGAATGCGAATGTGCAGGTTATGTGCCAGGTTTCCATACTAGATGGCAAGTGAGGATGAAGATTCCAGGTAGTCCTTAACTAATCAAATTTCAAACTGAATAGCTCAACCTAATGTGCAAGCTTATATACTAAGTACAAATGTTTCTACAATACTCTAGTAGAGTCTACAATGACTATTACTAATAGATGAGTAAGATAACTTGGGGATTACGCGGGTTGCCCAAAGCCTAAAATATTCCACAGTGTTCTCTCCTATTTTCCTGAGTTGGACTTGTAGCAACTGATTGCTAATTTGGTTACTAATCCTTGTGATCCCTTCCTATCAGTATCACTGCGGTCATCCCATGGGTTTTGCGATGTCAGAAGATCGGAGCATGACAGTATTTCCCCTTAGTGCTGAGCCTTCAAGGCACATGATCGTTCAATGTCTTGATTTGGTAATTTCTTGATTTTATTCCCAACCATCATCTTCCAGCATCTATCTGTCATCTGTTCCTATGCCAGCCAATACCAACGAATCATCCAGTTCGAAAAAGACTGCCGTGGACCTC